>NW_019091438.1:894005-907654 GCF_001949145.1 Acanthaster planci
ATATCTGATCTTATGTTGCAATATTTTCTTCTCTGTTCTACATAACAGCTGCTGACGAATTGGGATTGCCGCCGTCGGGTTGGAAAGGATTCAACGGGAATACAATCGACCGTCATGTGCGCGGTATGGGGACTTTTTAAAACCTCATTAGGAATAACACAATCATTCCTCGTTGTTTTGTGCTCGGATTTTGTACCGGGCATAGTAGTCAAATACCTTTGGACGAACACAAAACCCTACTACTTTTTCCATTTTTCCCGTACGAGTACGGGAAATGTTCTTGAGAGTGAGATTTGGCCTATACGTATATATTTTCATGCGTACGAGTACAGAGTAAAGTACTCCAACACGAGTACGAGTACATGTACTAAAACACAGTCAGCATGCCCATTCAAGTGCTTTATGTAGTTGGACGTTGTTTTTCCTGTAAGAAGGGAAGCAACTTCTTTCCTCATCATGAATACCATTCCATGATCACATTCTCCCCAGCAATTCTGGTTCGGCAATTCATAATCATATTATTTCTCTCCTTCTTCCTACTAATTTTTCCCGCCAGTCAAGTAGCAAAGTGATCGACGTGTTTCATCAATTGGCAGCGTGTGTGGCGTGGAATCTGTTTCCTTCGTCATCTTACCACACTGGGCAGAGTAAACCTGGCCTGGTGATGCGCCCATACGCCGAAGTTGGCCTCGCTTTCAAACGTTACGCAGTTGGTTATCCGCTAGATAAACTCATATTTAGACAATTTTTACGATGATGATCTTTTATTTAGCTGTTACTTTAGGTTATTTTAAACTAGACAGCAAAAGAAACTTGCCACTTCTGTCGAAGACCACGCATAAAAATTTACTCCATAACCAAGTTGCTGTGCATGTGAATTTCTTCCTTGTTATATAGATAATTACTTGCTTTTGGGGCATGTAATTAGTAAGGGGTATTGCAGCATGCCTGTGTACAAAACTTGTTTATCTCTATGGAGTGAATTTTTATGTGTTGCCTTTGACAGAAGTGGCAAGTTTCTTTTGCTGTCCAGTGTAGATTTGTTCACTATATCCAATATCGTTAGACTATTAGAAATTTGCTTTCAGCTGTATAAAATCCTCTCCTATTTCTGAAACATGATTTCTTGTTTCTTTGGGTTTTTCCTTCTTGAACATGAGGGAGGGTGGATGAACAATCACACATAGGTAGCAGAAATAATTAGTCACTATAGCACATTTTATTTTTTGTAGCGAGTTTGGAAGATTTGTACAAGTTAAAACCATTTTTTCTTCTTCTTTTACGAAACAACTGACCATAATTGAACATGTTTTTGTGTGAATGGTAAAAGTTACAGGAAACTCACGGTAAGCGACCCAAATAACGCAGATAGATAAACGTTATCGTTTCACTACTCGACGAGACCAAAATCTTAAATCAACATTACGGCCGTGTTTGTTTTACTTGGAAATTAATACCATTTTTCATGCAGCCAAGACACCAATGGTTGCAGTGTTTAATCAAATGACTCCTAGGGAGAGCGGCCACAGGCAGTATAGACGGAGGGCACCTTTTCAAAGACAGTTTTATATATAGGAGGTCCATCGAAGCCGACATTCAGACCTTGTTTCTAATACTCTGTGCCAATTTCAAAGCTGATTGCATCCTAGTTGATGCCTTGGCTGTCACTGCCAGGATATCGGCCGTTGGAAATTAAGCCACGCAGCTTGTACCAGACTTTCTGACCGTTTCCTCGTTCCTATTCATTCCTAAGTCAACTTGTACCATGATTTTTCACCCTACACCTCATTTCTATTCATATCAAAATGATCATATGATTATGCTTATGCATATTCATGTGACCTTTTCACATTTCTATTCCAAAGGTCAAATTGTACCAGACAGGCCCCCTCCACTACGATGGTTTCACTTCCGATTAATCCACAGAATACTGGGTACTAATTCTTTCTTATTTAATTAAAGTAAATAAGTTGGATTCTAACGTTTATAACTTCTACAAAGATGAAGAGCCAATCCTTATTCACCTTTTCAGTAATTGCCAGGATGCTATTTCTTTTTTGAAATTCATTAGTAGATTGGACAAAACTAAGATTCAGCTTGTAATATACAATCAGCTATGACTGTTCAGTGTTACTAACACTAGATTTAAATGCCTTAATTCTCTTGATTTCTAGATTTTACATCTATACAATGAAAATGAACGGTAAACGCCCTTCAGTAGAACTTTTGAAGAACGATATCCACAGGCATTATAACGTATGAAAAATACTTGTTGTCAACGGTACTTTTCAGAAATTTCGGTTGAAATGGGAAAATTACTTTGCACTTTGTCCATACAACTACTAGTAATTTGGCACAAAAATAAGGTATTAATAAGACATTAATATTTCATCATTATATTGAATTTCCGTGGATATGAGAGAAATAAAATCGTACTTCAGGAAAAAAATCGTGTAATGATGTACAATTTCGTTTTCACGTAAGCACGGGTAGTGAAAACAAACGGGCGTGAACAAGGAGACCTCAGTACAAGGCCGTCAGAAGTGGAAGGTCGTTAAATGAAATTCGTTTTTTAATCCATCTCTAGGTGATTTTTCCTAAACATCACTTGAGGAAAAAAAGGTAGAATTCAAAGATGAGTGTTTCATGGGGTGGTCTCAGTTAGGAATCATTCTTTTAAGATCATTGAACGTGATAGGACAGTTACGTTCCATGTAAAACCCCATAGGCGGACCACGCAAGGGTTCCGGAAGCGCGCTCGAGCTGGCGATCACGGATATGCTTAACACGCTGAACATGATCTGTCCACAAAAAGTACACAAATTGGATTAACAGTTACAAATTAACAACATGATCAACAACGGCAATTTGTTTATCCAATTAATATTAAGCAATCGTAACTAATCACAGAATAACAGACAATTAACAGGATGGATTATAATAACCTTGTGTATAGGTGTACATGTGCGTGACGCCCGACTATATGCAATAAACCCTATACCTGGACATGTGCTTACAGTTGTAACTTTGTACGTTGTCTCTGCTTTTGTTGTATTTTCTACCCCATTAAATACTCAAACCTATCCCGAAATGCCTATAGAAAACCATTAGAGCCAATAAAGTAAATTTAAATAATGCAATAAATGAATCCCACTTACGACTTCGGGATGACGTGTGTCCTGATACCAAATTACATGGCGACTCATGAAGTTAGCTGAAATGTCTAGATAGTGTGCCGCTTAACAGCGCCCTCTATTGACAAATGGCAACAAACAAATTAATACATCGATAAAAGAGCATTCTGACTTAACACAGTCACAGATCGGTGTTTGCCTACACACCACGAATTTGTGTACAGTGTATGTGAAAATATGGCAAGTGTATTGGTCTGCGAAGTGAAGCATGCTTTTAACTCTCTTGTAAGCTTAGTTGGGGCTTTTGTGCCACTATGATTACTTGCAGAAAACAAGTGGACAAATACATTTACATATAGTCATCCGCCCATTAAAGTACACGTGCAGGCACGCATCTTGTGTACAGCATTAGTTGTACCCCTGTGAATATCGTTGTAAGGACTGTGCCGATCTTCTCTTGTGATTTGAAAGTTTCCAAAGCTGTAGCACGGGAAAGAAGACGTGAACTCAGGAAATCTGTACCTTAAAAACGGAGACTGCTTTAAAATATCTTTTGATAAATACCAACCACTGTCGCCAGGAATTTGGCTTCGTGTCTACTTCATTCACAAACGCAAGTTGATGGTGCAATATATCACTTTCAGTTGATAAATGCCAAAAACGACCGTCTCCACACAATGGAACTGGAGGGTTTGTCGAAAAGTGCACTGACAATGAAGTAGCTGGCTCAAAGCCGGCACACTTCCTTTCATGTCCAGATGGACTGACAAACCTCATTGTTGGCCTTCGCACGCAATGTGTTGTGCTGCTATACTTGTCGGTATAAAATAAACAGATCCTACGCCCAATGGCGGCCTTGTAATCTCTGTAAAAGGGAAAGGTTATTATGTAGTCGTCCTTTTCGGGTTTAATTTCAACGCAACGCGGATGCCATTTTGAGGCCTTAGATTAGCACAGCTGTTTGAGTTTTATTCACAGAGCGGATCTGCTGAATCATATGCAAAGTATGGGTATACCCTTTTACTTGACCAGGAATTAAATTAGCATCCTAACCTGTTCTGAAACCACAACTTTGGGCCAACCATCAAACGCTGAGATAGGACAGCAAGTTTTCAGAGCTACCAGTTTGTATGGCTCGTTAAGTACAAGCTTAGCCTCAACATCCTCGTTGTCTGATGACACTTTCTACGACTTATTGTACTTTATTCAGACATCGGCAAATGAACGGCAAATGAAGCACGAAAAACAGTATCACTTCTCTTAAGAAAAAAAAGGTCTTGCACCTGTCTCAATAAGGCTTGTGTGATGAATCATAGAAAGACAGAAGTGCAAACTGTAGTTGCACGTCGATGTCGCCAACAACAGCCCTAGGCATCATGTACATAATGTACATGTACTTGTGCACGTACATGTACATGTACATGGCAAAAAGAAATGCACACGATTCCCTTTATAACAAGGGGGGCTACAGCAGGGCTCAGTTCTCTTTCCACAGAATTCTTTATTTCAAGTGGGCTACGTGTGTGTTAAAAAAATGAAAATTGTTGGCCTGCGTAGTTTATGTTAAAGTGGACTACCCAAGTTTAAGATGAAGCTAATTTTAGCCGTTTTGCCAGTGTCGTGGAGTCGGCGACATTCTCTCATTTTTTCGTCTGGTTAGTTTATTTGTGGCATCAACATCTGACAGCACAGGTGAGCTAATAAAGCAAGCCGGGTGATGGATACAAAACGTACAGCTAGGCTGACGGAAGACTAGATGAGAGAGGCACAATAAACACTAATGATGTGCATGTTTGGGTAGCACAGAATTCACATACGCAGAAGCTAAACATGGCTACCTAGTTACTTGTAAAAGAAATCTCTCACACAAGTGCAAAAAGAAACAAACATTCACCCGACAGACAAAAAAGTGAACATTAAACTACATCCGAATTGCCAATTCTCTCCCATTTAAATCGTTAATCAAGTTGGACAACTTTGGGACATAATTTGCAGTCCATTTCACCATGAGATTCCACATAGCCTGGTTTTCATGCGAACTTTTCCTAGAGCTGTTTTCGGTGAGTCACGCCTGAGGTTTTCTGTTTGTGCTTGTTAACCTGTTTGTGCTTGTTAACCTGTTTGCCAACCACTCATGTGAAAAATCGAATCGAGTATGCATTCATTACCGAACTAAATACATGTTTCGTTTCGTCAAAAGACATGTTTCTATATTGTAAGTAAGTGTTTTCTTTCGTGCCAAAGGCAATTTCGTTTCGAGGGCTCCGGGCGTTATTTACTCATTTTCCCGCGACAATAGACTCATTTTCATGTTTGTCAACGTTTACGTGCCCGCCTTCTGCGGCTTCTCACGAAAGATTGCCATTTCTTTACCAGAGGGGGCAGTCAAACTGTTTACTAAGTAAAATTTCTCAGGAGCGAAACGGTGAAGACAAAAGTCGAAGAAAGAAAAACCTCAGTTACCTTGGAAAAAACTGTTGACAAAACAAAACAAGAAATTGTGCACAATCAATGGAAAACAAACAACAAATTCTGCATGATTATGGTTTTGAAAATCCCTTACGGAAAAGTCGTTGTCTCCAGCTGGAAAAAAAGGAGTGTAGCTTTCGAGTTTCTGGGATTCGGATTCAGTAGGTTCGTGTCGATACTTGAGATTCACCCTTTGCGTGAGGGAGCTGACTAAATACTGCGCGCTGCCTGTTTAACAAACCCACCGCCGGGCGAGGAGTGTATGAAAAGTGGGCAGCGCTGCTTTGCTGATTTGGACTCAACTCCTGCATCGTACTAGGGCTACGCTGGGATAAGCTGGCCGGCGATGCCCTGGTTTGAAGGGTAGCTAGAGTGGACTTTTAAAAATACAGACCTTCAAAATGTACCTATGTATCTCACTTAACCTTATTGATGTCACTATTTCAAAGGCTGTTTTACTACTGGGGGGTATTCATATCAATTTTTTTACATTCATAAGCAAAATTGTGAGGTCAGCCCAGGACAGGAGCATAAACTTTACGTTGGTTTGTGTATGCACATAAAACTCCTGTATTTTTAAGGCTCTGGTGGCGTAAGTTTTCTCTTCTTCATTGCTTTGTAATTTATAGCAATAAAAAGTCATCTTTCCTCAATCGGAAATGTTTTAGTGATTAATATAATGGGTTCATAAATTTTACAGAAAAACATACGCACTGAATCATGTCTTCCTAGAGTGACATAACAGTAGTAGCGCTCTGGTCAGTCTCGGAAAGCATCGATGAAAAGTGCCTTTTCAATTCATTTAACCAAACTGGGATGTTAAATCATTTTCGTGCATTGAACAAGACTTTATAGTTGCAGAAAAACTGTGTCAAACAAATATCCACTTCGTCTCTTTTGTTTTGAAAGAAATTCAACTCACTGAATAATTTAACCCTCGAGAATAATGAAGAGTAAAGTTTATTATTCTGTGACACACGATGCTGAGATTTTATAGCTACCAGATTCTTCTGGCCGCTTGAATCGTCCCAATTAAAATCTGCCTTCTAAGTATAGGGAAACATAATGAGTTTGAAAGTGAAACTATCATCACTGGCTGCTCCATTCGTTTGTTTTTTGGTTTTTTTTTTTTTTTTTGGCCGGGGGCATGCCCCTGATTTTTTGTATGTCCTATGATTGGGTGGGGCTTAATGGGTCTGCCCATTAATGGCTGATGCCTCATGGATTCACAACTCCTCCCCCCTTTACAAGTTATTGCTCCGTCACCGTTGACTGCAATATTTGATGACCTTTCCATGTAATGATATTGCTCGATGAGGTTTATACCTTTTGGTCCGTTTCAAAAGTCGTACCTACACCGTGTCGAAAACAAGTCAAGTTGAATGTTTTTATTCCACACGGTACAAGCACGAGGCTTGAAACAAGTTTGACTCGACAAGCCATTCTCGGCTGGGAGAAGACTTTAGCTCGACAGGGTCTGCTGTGCTGATTTAACATGGCAGCATCAAATACTAAAATGTCGTACTGCTGCCGTGTCGAACATAATTTCGATTCGAAATTAGTCTCCACCATCGAAAATAAGATGAAGTCAACGGTGGCTTTTGAAATTTGAAATTTCAAAAAAGGTTTCCAAAAAGAAATTGCACCATCTGCTGATACTATGAACATATCGGCAGGATCCAGGAACCGTAAAGACTCTCATCGGTCCTTGACAACAAAAGGGCTACAATCAGTCACACAGTTTATACCGGGAATAAATTACTTGATTGAATGTAGTACCGCTTTCCTTATGGCAACCCCGCCTTGAATAAGAACCCCAAGTATCTTGTTATTTTTGTGCGTGTCAGCCAATTTGGATTTATGTAGGGTAGACTGGGTATTTGTAAAGCTGCAGCGAGCTTGTGGGACGGAAAACCACAGACAAGCTATTTACAGACGGGCCACATAGTTCAAACTTGTCGAGCGGTTACGTTCAACAGCACTAGTTTTCACCCCGTAGGATAAAAAAAATGCTTGAAAAGTTCTATTGAATTGAAGGTTCGGGAAATTTTTTTGGCCTTTTGTTCCATGTTTATCAATCGTCGTCCCTGAAAGGTCATACGTCACGTACATTTATGTCGTGCAGAATTCGTGGGAAAGCCGAAAGAGGGACAAGCTGGTTTGGTGATCGACGTCCCGTCATAAATCGTCTGTGTCCGGTTCAGTCCTGTCTGGTTTTATCGCTGCATCCACACAGAGATTTTTAAAATGGATCCCCGCATCTGTTGTTACGTTGCTATCCTTGTCTGTCTGCACTGCATAGCAGCTGATGACGAACTTGGAAGACCACTGATGGGCTTGACCGGATCTGACTTGAAAAGAATCGGCCGTCACGTCCGCGGTAATGTTACTTCTTTGACTTTGACCAGAAGTCACACCAACCAATTTTAATCTGTGTTTGATTTTATGCACCTACAATGTAAAGCATCTGTACGAAAACTCAATCGTGCTTCTGATGAAATTTAAGTGGGCAACTAATTTGTTATTTCGAATTACCAATTTGTTGCCATAAAGAAAATTAAGGACTAGTAATTACTTATTTCCAAGTTAATTGAAATAACGAATTTATAATTCGTAAAAACGAATTGGTTTCCCACTGAATTTTTTTATTTTGGTGGCTTGATTGGGCTTTCGTACATTTAACTGAATAACATGAGGGCGTTTGGCGGTGCTCGTGGGAAAACAGACGGACTGTTGAGATTCTTGATCCACTCCGTCGCGAAGCGTCCCTGTTCAATCATTGTGCTGATTAAGTGGGAAGAGGGAGTGGCCTCTCCTGGTGAGTCCATTGGAGCTAATTAGCATTTATTTATTTTTAAAGTCCAAATTCCATGTCTTGTCATATCCTACCCCTGAACATGCTGAAAAGCCTGGTTTAGTCATTTTACAGCTAGGGCCTCCCCTAGCCAGAATAAATGCAAAAAAAACAGACGGCCTTGAGCCAGCCTCCAAGCAGTTCCCATGGGACCGTGTACTAATTGGTCCCTTGTGCACAACCTAATGGGCTGTTTACAAAACGGTGCCTGGGGCAGGCAGTAGAATGTTCTTTATCAGTGACAGCTGTCTGGAACTTGTCAGAGGCCTCTGTCGGCTGTCTTTGAAGTGTTATTTTTGTTGGGGGGGTGTCGTGATGGTGGTATGGCTTGCCTGGAGCTTGGCGAGGGCCCCCCCCCTTCAAATCCGGATAGCCTGGGAAAACGGCCCCCACGGTACTGTGATGTACTTTTGGTGGGTTTTGGTGGTTTTTAAGATCTGTAGAGGTTATGGGACAACCTCTGAAACATTAATACACCTTCAGGACAGACTCAGGGCTCTGCAAACCTGAAGCATGCAACGGACTCAACGGAATAGTCCGTCCCCGTAACCGTGAGAGTTTAAATTGGGAACGCGTCCCAGGGGACGTCATTGCATCCAATCTGCAGGTATTAAACAACTGGACTTTCATACCTGCTCTAATGTCACATTCCTTTTATCTGTGTACTACATAGCATCTGCTGACGAACTGGGAAAACTACCCAAGGGCCTGGCCGAATCTAATGAGAAAAGAATCGGCCGTGATGTGGGCGGTATGGGTTTTTACTTAACAACAGGAATCAAATAGTTTGTTGGGAAAAAGCTGGGACTCAGTGGCCAAAAATGCTAATTTGAAGCGATTGCCTAGAGAGCGTAATAGTTCCTACTGAATACTACATCCCGCCTGGTATGGAACACTGCCTCGACATGTCACTTTGAGAAAGGAATAGTACGACAAGATTCAAACATTGCCTACTTTAAGTTTTCCCGGTCAATTTCAGCAAAAATCCGCTAAGTTTCGTCAACACGCATTCACATTCGCAGAGATGCTACAGTTCGGCTTGTTTGGGGGTTTCTTTTTCCCTAATCTAACATTCACATTCGTTTCGGTGCACACAATTTTTTGTTAGCTTGGCCGTTCAGTTTCGTTTCCGTCATTTCTTTTCGTGTATGGGCATTCAAGACTATATATCACCATTCTTAAGTGTAATCAGTGCTCCCTTTATCCAGAACCTGCAGTCAAATTAGAAATCATTGAGGCGGACAGGATATTTTACCTGCACGTGGTTTTCATTCCTGTTTACAGTAAATCTATTCTGAGTGTTTAATTTAGGAGTACGTGCATTCCAAAATTTGCCATAGGTCCTTTCTTGTCATTTGCGTGGACCAATGCAACTTATATGCACATATGAAAGTTAAAAGTTCAGAGACACCAATTCAGGGTTACCGTTCAAATATGAAAAGAGAAGTTTGTGGGAAAAAAATGAGTTTACAATCCTCTCTTTGCGTTATTGCCTAAGAAAGTGTTATTATCTGTTTGGGTGTAATGACATTATTAATCAGTAAGGACTGAACAGTGGTGACGCTTTGCTACGGAGATCACGAAAATCAACAGGTTCAAACAATATGGCCCGCGTGTAAAAAAAACTTGGGTATCAACGTACCCCCCACACACACACTGCACACCCGTACACAGTTTCTACTTCTGAAAGGTATACACGCTCACAGAACAACATTAACGAAAAGAAACCTCATCGTGTTAAAACTTTCAACTTGACTCATTTAGCTTTGGCTTATATTGTTTTTCTTTACTGAGAAGACTTATTTCATATGCGACAATTGAGATGTAAGGCCCGATCGCATTCTTAGGCAGAAACAGCCATTGTATCATTGATACATGCATTTGTTATTTCTATTTCATCTGTCTACTAAGTGAAATGAATTGATACGTCAGTATACGAAATGGATTTCAATCTTTACCAAATAGATGAAATCATTTAGTAAACAACATTTTACTGTCAAATGTGCGCTTAATGATTTGAACAATAATTGTACTCGTTCGCCCAATTTAGGCAAAACGCATCTACGCCGCAAACGCTTANGTTCACTCACAAACGCAAGTTGATGGCGTGATATATCACTTCCAGTTGATAAATGGGTCACGCCATCATGACCGTGATCGCCAAAAACGACCGTCTCCACACAATGGAACAGGAGGGTTTGTCGAAAAGTACACTGACAATGAAGTAGCTGGCTCAAAGCCGCCACGCTTCCTTACATGTATAAATGGACTGATAAACCTCATGTTGGCCTTCGCACGCAAAGTGTTGTGCTGCTATACTTATCGGTATAAAATAAACAGATCCTACGCCCAATGGCGGCCTTGTAATCTCTGTAAAAGGAAAAGATTATTATGTAGTCTTCCTTTTCGGATTTAATTTCAACACAACGTGGACGCCATTTTTAAACCTTACCTTAAATTAACTCAGCTGCTTGAGTTTTATTCACAGAGCAGATCTGCTGAATCATATGCGAAGTATGGGTATACCCTTTTACTTGACCAGGAATTGAATTAGCATTCTAATCTGTTCTGAAACCACAACATTAAGAAGTTTTCAGAGCTACCAGTTTGTATGGCTCGTTGAGTACAAGCTAAGCCTTAACACCTGAATGCAATAGCATTCATTACGTAGCAGGTGCTACGGAAACCTAAGTCAAGTCAAGGCCAAGTCATACTCAACTCCCTCGAGAAATCTTGACAGGTAGTGGAAAAAACATTTAGCAAAGTGCAACTGAGGCGCCACATCATTTTGAAACTTGCCAGGTCTTGACTTCACTTTCTATTCAGGAGGACCTTATACCCACAGGGTGCTCGAAAAATTCTATTGAAATTCAGGCGCAAGGTTGTTTGCTTAGTGCACACTGTTGCCTTTTTTTTATTAGCAACAGACCAATTGCGCGCACTAAAAGTCACGTCACGTAGAGTGGCTATTAGACGTAGCAAACATAGCGTCCTCCCATAGCAATGTGTGTTGTAAGTGTTGTTTGCCAAAAATAAAGCCGACGGTGTGTTCAGCGCTGAGACTACTGATGTGCTGAGTGCTTTACCAGACAATGGGCTTTATTTTTGGTAAACAGCACATGTGACACATTTTGCTGTGGGAGAAGGTTATGCTTGTTGATCTTTGATAATATTGGCTACGTGACCCACCGGGCGTAACCGATCTTTGGTCCTCAAGACCCCAAGAGGCAACAAAAATGCACAGGAGCACAATCTGGGCGCGTAATTATTTCGGGCAGAATTCATGGGAATTCACAGGCATAGTTTAATGTCGTGATTCGTTCAGTCACAAACCATCCCGACTCAGTCCTAGATGAGTGCATCGTTGCTTCTGCACAGATATTACGAGATGGAGCTCCATACCTTTACTTACATTGCTATCCTTGTCTCCCTGTACTGCTTAGCAACTGCTGACGAACTTGGACAACCGCCTCCGTCCGGATTAGATGCAAAAGGAATCAGCCGTCAAAAACGCGGTAGGGGAACTTTTTAAAGATTTGATAAGTAATTGTTAAGACATTCTAACTCACCGGTTTTTGTGTTTGGTTTTATGCGCTCGCAATGTAACACCCTCGATCTCAGTCTATCCGTTTGTACTCAATAGCAGCTGCTGATGAATTCGGATATCTACCGCAGGGCCCATCCGGATTAAAGGGGAAACGAATCCACCGTCAAGTACGAGGTATAGATGGACGTTTTTTAACTACTAATAAACTATAGTCCTATAGATTAAAGGAATTATACAAAATCGTCGTCTGGTCTTGTGTTTGGTTTTATGCGCACACAGTGTTAAAACCATCTATCTCAATAGACTGAGAAATATGGTGCAGTTCTTATAAAAACTTACGGACGGTTTAGTTTTAGTGGTCCAACCTTTCGCTAACAGTCATTTTTCAGCCCTATAGTCATCTACGTCGTTGCATGCACACAAATGTATAAAAAAGGACCTTCACATTTGTTCTTCTTTCGTTTGTTTTTCATAGGAGCTGCTGAAGAATTTGGAGGTCTACCGCCAGGCCGTCTTGTGCGCGGTATGGGAACCTTTTTCACTTGATTATGAAAGGAACCAGGAAATAGAAATATTGTTATAATTTTTTTTTAAAATAACTTGAAATTGTATCTTTGGGTTGCAGTTAATCTCGTTTTAAGGTTTGTCTTCCAATTCTAACCCGAATTTTGACTTTTTTTATGCTGAATTGCATATTTTATGCTGAATTTTATGCTGAATTGCATATTGATGAGCAGAATTGAGGTGTCATCTAAGGCACTGAATCTCAATGTCGCACTGATTTGTGCACAGAAAAATTTCTAGATATTTTTAACCACTGCTATGGCAGATTTCATTTTCTTTGGCAATTTATTGCTGTGTTAGTATCTAAGTTTAGAGACACCAATTTAGGGTTAGCGTACAAATATGAAAAGAGAAGTATGTGGAAAAAATGAGTTTACAATCTTTTCTTTGCGTTATTGCCCTAGAAAGTGTTATTATCTGTTTGGGTGTAATGACATTATTAATCAGTAAGGACTGAACAGTGACGCTTTGCGACGGAGATCACGAAAATCAACAGGTTCAAACAATATGGCCCGCGTGTAAAAAAAACTAGGGTATCAACGTACCCCCCCCCACAGTTTCTGCTTCTGAAAGGTATACACGCTCACAGAACAACATTAACGAAAAGAAACCTCATCGTGTTAAAACTTTCAACTTTACTCATTTAGCTTTGGCTTATTTTGTTTTTCTTTACTGAGAAGACTTATTTCATATGCGACAATTGAGATGTAAGGCACCATCACATTCTTAGCCAGAAACAGCCATTGTATCATTGATACTTGAATTTGTTATTTCTATGTCATCTATCTACTTAGTGAAATGAATTGATACGTCAGTATACGAAATGGATTTCAACCTTTACCAAATAGATGAAATCATTTAGTAAACAACATTTTGCTGTCAAATGTGCGCTTAATGGTTTGAACAATAATTGTACTCGTTCGCCCAATTTTGGCAAAACGCATCTACGCCGCAAACGCTTATGCACCAACATTCGGCGTTATAACGGGCTAGCTCGGTGTTATGTGGCGAGGCAAAACGATCAATCGTTTGGGGTCCCAACAAATTGTCTACTACTAACCTGAAAGATTCCTAACAGCTC
>NW_019091438.1:916483-938482 GCF_001949145.1 Acanthaster planci
TTTGATTTAGGGTTGTTTAATTGTGTATTGACATAGTCAAGAAGTTTTGTACGATTGTTGGGGCTGGTTTTCATAATTTCTTTCATAATAAAATCAATTATTTTGGCAACTTAATATTCAACATCTATTTCATTAATGTAGACATGGTGGATGGAAATTCTGCATCTATGAAGTATAATACATGGGCTATAAGTGTAATCAGAGTTGGTTTAATTTGATTTGAGGGGAAAATAAACAGTCTTGGTCCATAAATGGAAATGAATTTTAACTTGTTATGGCCACAACTTCCATAGCCTGCCTGTTGCCTATACTGATTTGTGGGAATGGTCTGTCCCTTGAGATGGGTAAATAATATTATTTTATCTGTATTTACGCGTGTGAGCTACAAATTCCCCAGTAAGGAGTAATTGAGCAGGAAGGCAAATAGCGCACGTGACAGGACTTTATGTGTCTTTTATCTCTGATTTGTTATCAGTACCCACATTCGGAAACTGGCACTGAATCCTTGTTAATGGTATTTTACAAAACTTTGTTTATAATCCAATTTTCGAGCAAATGTCATATCAGAATTTCAGGTGATGTTGAGTTTTTCATTATAAAGTGAATTCGGAATCGGACACAGTAGTCTGGATGCCATCAACATATTAGCCCAATGAATAGGTTATTCCCCAAAGTTTCAACCATTGATTTAATTTGTATAAATTTTCCCGATTGTCCAACTTGATTACTGAGGGTTGTATATCCCATTTATTCAATTTGGAGCCTCCAGACTATATTGGAGGAAAAGTTACATAATTCAGGGGAAAACTTTACAAGAAGTTCTGATGAGAGACCGAGAATTGATGTTTTTTTGTTACCTTACCGTAAACAGTCAGGAGGTTATGGGTTTCAAATACTGACCTTCTGAGCTTGTATTGGGACGTTTGATAAACGTTGAAATGGGTGATAGAAAATGTGTGGTTTTTATACTGAAATTATATCACAAGAAAAAGTTCCAAAATATCGCCAAACTTCAAGGGATGCAATATGCGAAAATTTCGATATTTGCACTCCATCTGTACTAATCTCTTTCTTGCCTGAGAAGGTTTGGACTCAGAGGAAATGGTTTTATTTAGTGTTTAAATTAAATAAAAAACTTCCGTTGGCCACTCAACAGCTGTTCCTCTACAGCATGGAGTTACGTTTTGATAGAATGCTGGTCAACTGGCACGCGTGGCAACTCGTGCTAACCAACTCATATGTCGACCAACTCAACACCGACCAACTCGTACGCTGAATTGCAGTATGACAAATGCGGGCTGGTGCCAATACGTGTAAAATCCCATCTAGTATTGATGGTTTTGAAGACTCTGTTTTAACTAATATTTGGGACAATTTAGTCGGTAACTGATTTATTCTTGAGACAGTTCCTTCAAAACGGTGTACTTCTATGGATAATTTTATAGATAAGTGCAAATTCAAGTTTCCTTTTATGTAGGATTTCTGGCTCTGAAAAGAGCTGATATCTAATGTAATTTATGTCAGTGAACAAATTGCTGAATGTACAAATTGTTAGGCATACGAACTGGTTGGCGTATGAGTAACGCATGGAGTATACAGCTAGGAAGGGAGCTCTCCCCATCTTCGTACCAAATGTCACCTGCCATATGAATGAAACGAGCATGTATTTTGTTCGAACATTTTGATGATTCCATTTACACTGTGGTCACTTTATAAGTGTGGTAGGCCTATTATGTCGTAATTACGCGGTAACACAAATACAAAATTTCTAGATAACTGTCCTTTGTAAGACGAAATTCAATAGATGATTTACAACAACGTGTCAAGCCAGTAGAAGCATCAATGCATCATTAATTGTTCCCTTAAAACGCCAGTAGACATTAAGGCGCCTCACACCAACCAATTTTTCACCATTTTCGTCCCACCTTCGTTAACAACCAGTGGCGAACCCAGGATTTGTCGTTGAGAGCAGGCTCAAGCCCGTCCCTCCTCGGTCACGACAAAGGGGACGAGGATTTACGGCTAAAATAGTGCTTATAGTTTAAGATGTAGATATACATTGTACCTGCGTTTCTTTGAAGAGAAAAGACACATCTCGGGGCTCAAGCCCTCCAAGCCCACCCTGCAGTACTGCTGACAAATAATTGCTGCTTTCATCAACACCGCTTAAGGCCTGCAGTCTTCATGTATAACAGCGGTGAGGACTTGCAATATAACGAGGTATAAGCATGACATATAGGAAACATTGTATAGTGAAAGATTAAGGTGCGAAGCAAAGGTAAAGTTGATGACTGCAAACCATGGGTGAAGAAAACGACCGTTTAAATTTAATATTTCTTGAAATTTGACCAAGCAATAGATAATGCATATATTTTCTTACATCTAATTAATAGATGTAAATTATCTCTGAATAGGAGAAGTTGTCAAAATGTAAAATAAGTTAAGTTCACTTCGAAAAAGTGGTTTCGAATGATAATCTTAAAATAATGTAAAGGATTCCATAACCCCATGCACAGGGGTGGATCTAGAACCAAACTGTCGGGGGGGTTGACTTTTTTTAGGGGAGGACAAAAATTGAAATTGAAATCCACAGCTTTCTGTGGATACATGAGGGCTAAATTGTGGGCATTTTATATGCTTTTGGAAGAAATTTAAATCCTTGCCCGAAATTGCCAGTCCTTGTTATTGAAAAGCACCCTTTTAGGGGAGCATTGGGCCATGTTGCCACTCCTTCTGGATTCGCCAAAACCCCAAAATCATCATGTAATTCTGAGGGACGTATTTAGTGTCTATGACAAGCAAAGGCTTGCATGTTACCATTTAGCTTTTAAGGCAGGTGTGAAAAATCGTGACCAATCCTAAGCCGTCATTGGTTCCTGAATGGATGGATCCTGTTCTCAAAATGGGCGGAGCTATACATCAGCTTTTCACCACGGTCTGTCAAGTAACAGATAGGCAACTGTGAACGCAGTAAAGCAAGCATCCAGTTGCTCGATATCACACATTCCTTTCGAAAACTCAACTCCGCAGAAAGTCTGTAAATTCAACATGGCAAAACTGACCTCTGGCTTTGAAATTTTTGGGTTGGTTCTATTTTTTGGAATGGTCATTTTTGTCTTTGGCCATCAGTGTAATCCACTCCCTAAAACCATGTACGCAGCGGAAAATCGCACACTGCAAGGGTATACGTTTGCACGTAGACCTGTACGCTCCCGTGTCATCTGTGGGCGTGACTGCAGCATAGATAAGAGATGCAAGTCTTTTAACTTCAACGACTGCAGCAAAATCTGCGAGTTGAACCTTGCTACAAGACAAGAGCATCCCAAAGTCTTCAATGCAACCCTGGGGAGTGTGTACTTTGATGGAGATGAGGACACGCTTCTCTACTCGCTCGCTGACAAGGGTAAGTAGTAGAAAGTGATCGGCTTTGGCTTCCATACGTAGACTAATTAGAGCCTCGTCAAGTGACGTGTCCAGCTGGTGAGGGTGTCAGGGGGCAGCTTCCCTCCCCCCGACTCCTTTTTTTAACAAAGAACACTCTATATGTAAAAAAGTAATAAAAAGTATATTTATTAATCAACACCCAAACCCTAAGAAAACAACACCATGAAATAAAAGCAAGGATATCGAGTCCGCAAGTAAGACCTGTGACATTGTTTTTTCTCCAAACATCATGTTGAATGTGACCAAAGCCGCTTTCGCCTTTGAATCCCCCCCCACCACCACCAAAAGCTGGATACGCCCCTTGTCTCATTTAGAGTCTGTGTACGGTGCATGAATCGATAACTTCAAATAAAAAAGTAACAAAAGGAAACAGACAAGCCCCCCCCCAAAAAAATAAGTAAATAAAAGGATAAGATAAAACATCGGATCAAATATTGGCCACGACTAACGCCTTAAGTTCAAACCTTTTCCATCTGAAATGGAATGGAATCCGAGGTTTCCTTTACCCTTCTGTCTAATTGGTGCATTCTATTTTGACAATAGGATTTGCTGCGTCGTGCTTACGAACGCAAGGTTGGTGTCGTTTTCAAAAAGATGCAGTAGTGAATTACTATAATACAATGATGATGTAGTGAAAACTTTAGTGAGAGATCTGAAAGTGAATCGCTGGTGTTTTCACACATGTGAAAGTGAATCGCTGGTGTTTTCACACACGTGGATTAATTACTATAATTATGAAAAGGAAGTGTACGTGCAAACAGTCATAGATTCTTGGCAACAGCTCTTAAAGATGGGTTCAGATCAAGGTTTGCCCATCTCTCTGTGGTCTTACAACGATCGTTTCAATCAGATTGCTTCTTGGAATGGAGCTTCCAAATTTTAGAATTCTTAGTTAATGTCTACACAAGGGCATAGAATCGTTTTTGACAGAAAGGCGATTCTTTCCTGTCAAATTAATTTCTCTTCGTTCCAAAAACTGGATAAACCTACATAAAATGTAGCCTCACCCCTTAAAAAGGCCATAAAAGAAAGAAATCCAAATTTGGGGCGCTCTAAACAAGTTTGTTAACCCCCCCCCCACACACACACACACCCAAATGTGCATTTGCCTGCAACTGGGGACCCCCTATNAGGGTCCCCAATTGAATGCAGAAACAAACTCATATACACACACACAAATGTTATGGGTCTGACCGCAGAGGTGCATTATCAGTAATTCCCACGAATTACTAATTCCAGCGAATTATGGAGAAAATTTCTCTATTTTTAATACTTCAGTAATTCGTATGATTGAATAAGTAATTTGTGTATACGAATTAGCATTTCGTGGAAACGAATTCAGTAATTCGTGCGAATAAAATTTTAATTCGTGGGAACGAAAAAGTAGGCGGTGGGAACGAAATTACGGAGTGAAAATTCTTCAATTATGCGCCTATCTCAGTTCCAACTCGCGAGCTGGGCAAGTCCTGCGGGGCGCAGATTCCACTAAAATCGCTTCGTGTGTCAATGTCAATAGATGAGGTTTAACTCATTAGGTTGTGTGAACATATGTATTTTTATTGGAATTTGAGATATAAGGGTTTTTCATCGTTGACATTTTGTTATTTGGATGGTGTTAATGGCGAAACGCTGACGTCAGAGCTTGGGCAAACCACCCACGTGGCATAGGAAAACGTCGTTGGCGGTTTATGTGGGAGTTAATTAGTTTTGAGATACCGGTCCATCGTGTCCATAGAAAAAAATTCCAGCACAAACTGTCGGCGGTTATTGTCATCGTTGCGTACCTCATCCAAGGGCGGAAATCTCTCCTTGATCGTAGGGGCGGGACATCAATTTCCACTTGTTTTGTTCACACCGTGTTTATTATCTTATTCCATTTATAAAAACTCAAAAGGGAAAATCCTCGATCCATCAATTCCTTCAGTATTTTGTTTTGCTTTAAGCATGGAGGGGACTTTCAGCATTGTCGTTAAAATGGTTATTGGGAGCTGACAAGTCGGGGAAATTCGAAGGACCAAGATATGCGCATACGTACATTAACATTCTCAGGTAATTTGTTTTGTTTCCTACGGTTTAGCTTACGCCTGTGCAGGTCTTACTCTCGTCGAGAGGTGTGAGTGGGGCGCAAGAAAACCCAGGTTTCCAAAGGCCATGCCGGACACGCCCGACCACTGTATTGTGCATCACACCGCAGGGCACAGCACAGGCAGCGGGCAGTGTTACGCCCAAGACACCTGCTCAGCAATGATGAGGAGCTTTCAGAACTATGACGTTGATACCAACGGTCTGAAGAAGTTGTATAAAGCCCCATAGCTCATTTCGCTGTTCTGACTTACCAAAATGGAGAATTCATACACGAATGTGAACAATTCAAGAGATACGAGGAAAAAAGCCTCATGGTTACCCAAGTGACAGTGAACCATGGCCCTCCGTATGCTGTTATGCATGTATTCATGTATTTGAACGAAGCATACCATTGAAGCGTTCCCAACTGAAACACTTTCCCACTTGGTGGTTCAGAAAGACGTTTCTCAAAATATCCACCGGTGTCTCAAAAACATTATACATCAGAGTACGATGCGTTTGGAAAAACTTTTAAAATGTGGCTGTGTTCGGATTCAGTTTTGCAGAGCATTTGTCTAAAAGACTGAGATCACCCTCAATATCCTTTTGGTCTATTCAGGTTGGAATGACATCGGCTACAACTTTGTGATTGGTGGGGATGAGAGGGTGTACGTGGGGCGTGGCTGGAACGTCATAGGGGCTCACGCTGGCCCCTCTTACAATCACCGCGCCATAGGCATTGCCGTTATTGGGAACTACAAAAATGTCCTGGTGAGAAAATTGTCTCATTCAATTGAGACATTGTGTTATATCCATAACCATAGTTTTGAAGTCAACACTTGAACTTTGTACAAGTAGCATTATACTATGGACCCTTACGGGCTATTTTGACCGAAATTGATTTGTCTGTCTTTTGTCTGCTTTTCTTCAACAGCCAAACAGCACGGTCCTGGACGTTCTTCAGCGACTGATGGCGTGCGGCGTGGAATCTGGGAACCTGTCTCCTTCTTACTTCTTAAGGGGACACCGTGACGTACGGAACACAACCTGCCCCGGAGATTTGCTCCATGCCAAGATCAAAACCTGGTCTCACTATTAAAACATCAGTTAGTCTGTGCCGAAGACACAAAGTATAATCAATAATTTGAAAACAGTTGTTGCAATAACAACTAACAACTTTTCTTTCAGCTTTTAAAATCTTAGATGGTTTCAATCCTATATTTAATATATCAGAGACTCTTATCTAACATCACTTTCCCAAGATTTGTATAACTGTTGGATTTATTTATAAGCCTATATCTTGACATTGTTGGTAGCATAATTTGCCCGGGACACTGTCTGGACAGGGCGTTCCACTCTGTGACAAGACCTTGCCCCACTGTCCAGTTGATGACAGAGTGTATGATATTAGTGAATTAGTGATCTGTTGAGAATTTCACCTATTTTTGGTACATAATGTTCAAATCTACGTCATTATTGTAGACAGAATAAAAGAACCAAGTTATGATATGTAAAGTAGTATAACATGATGCATTTCCTTGCGTTGATTGATAATCGGTGTTGGAGTTTATACCAAAGTAGGGGGGAATAACAAAAGCCCATAACTAGAAAATTAAGTTTTCGAATATGAAAGATTCGTCCCTCCAGTTTGCAATACTCTATTCACCCGCAGAGCTGGGAATTTCAAACTCCCTATTACAGAAAAATAATTCGAGAGGGAAAGCAAAGTGCACAAATGAGATCAGGACTTCGTGTTCAATTTTTTGTTTGAACGGCGCGGGTTTAATTTTACGCACTTATTCCTCGTATACAATCAACACGCAAACTGACATTGCTGTAATTAGGAACTACGAAAACCGTGACGTCTTGGTGTAATTCTACCAGGAAACTTGGAGAGAGATTTGATTTGGCAAAACCTCTTTTTGAAGTAGAAACTTCGACGCGTGCGACCACGTGAATGATCGCTGGTTGCTTTGAGCGATGCTAGGGCGCGAACTGGTAGGATCGGAAAGGTTACGGAGCACCAACCTATAACAAGGACTAGAGTAACTTGGAATGGAAGAACTGCGTGTAACTGTTTAAGTGCACCGTGGTAAAGGGACATAGCGTGACACCTATAGCTGCCTGCGAAAAAGGGGTGTGATAGCAGTTGGTTGAAAGGGGAGAGTTAAGATGCTGAAAACCGCAATCCGATCGCTGGTTAAAGTGCAATGCTGGGTACAACGCCCTCCTTTGTCTGTATTGTTGAATATATTTTCACCTATTGGAGCGTACATAAGGGCTGAAAGCAGAGCTATTTATAGAGTTGCGACTTGGGTGTCCTATTATTGGAACTAAACTTGTGGATTATTCATTATTGTACGTGGACAATAGGCCCTGAATAGCTGCATGCTGTACTGCCATGGGCGTCGCCAGGACTTTTTCCGGGGGAACCATATTCTGACCCGCAACGGGAAAAAATAAAACAAACCTGAGTGAGAACTGATAATTTCCGATAAACCCATTAAAGGGTGAAAGGGCTATATCTTTGAAAGCAAATCCGTGACTGACTTTCATCCAATTTCCCTCTCTTATTTCTATTTACTTCGTTTCTGTCCAACTTTTTTAAATTAATGTTCCCCCCATTTTTCCAAGGGGGACAAGTGCCCCCTCTTGCTCTCCCCTCGCGACGCCCATACTGCACACATAATAAACAGTCATTTTGGTTGGCGCTGTAAACAGCTCTGGAAAGCGAGCTTTTTAAAGAGAGAGCTGGCACAGTTGAAGTGCACTGCTGTTGTCAGGGTATAACGCCCCCATTTGACTGTTGCGTAGTGTTAAGAGGCTGAAAGCATGAGCTGTATACAGAGAGAGTGGACAAAGCTCTGCTTGCAAGGCACGTCCAAGTAATTTGACCGATGCCCATGTGTTAATGGCCAAATAAATGGACCAAGAGAGGGGGCAATTTTCCTTGCAATGGAGGCACCATTGGTGGGAACTGCACGTCGCTGGTTCACGAACGACTATGAAAGGCAAGTGTTGCAGTTGCATCGCACCAACAAAATAAACACTCTCAACCAGCATGGCTGTTTTCAAGCGATGAGGGGGCGCTTCTGCTCAAGAAGGCAGAAACCGACAAGTCTCTTTTCATAATCTCATCTTGCATAGCCAACCAATAGCGGAACATTGATGTTTCCTTAGAGATCATGCACTTTCATACGGTTCCACACCCTTCCTGTGTTCATGACAGACCAAGTGATACATTCATACGTTTCGTCCTTTGTTGTACCCCAACAGCCAAGTGAGGTAGGTATGAACGGTCTCCCGGGTTTGACTCCATACGGAGTGCACTACGGGAACCTGGCTTCTTCATACTCCTTACGTGGACACCAGAATGTCCCAGGGCCAACAAAATTTGCCCGGACAACTTGCTCTGGGGCTTTTCGAACAGGCGTCGAATGGTGCATTAGAATGATAATTTCAATTAGCGGGTATTTTAGATTAAACAATGTCCTAGCTATTCAGATATCTTATTCTTAGTCTATTCTGGAACCACATGTATATCCATGTCCAGGTGTTATCTAAATAAATAATCAGTAAAGTCTACGTGAATCATTAACAAGAATCTGACGTGTCTTCCAGCCTCCTCCCTTAATTAGGGGATGGACCACGCCCTTGTCATTCCCAGTGCGGGCCATTAATAACTAGCTTTCTTTGATAAAGCTGCAGTTTTCAGTTTGGTACATGTGTTTTTAATTGCAGGAAACAGGCATCATAGTTCTTACAACTCTTATTTGAGAATTTCGTAACGCTAGTTTACGATAAAAGCACCAGAAATTCAAAATGGAGAAGTGGGGCGTAGTCTTCTTCACTTCGAACGGGTCAACATGCAGCTGCTCATCGGGCTTCGTTTCGCTGTACAACTGTGGCAATAGTGCAAACAGCGTAATGACGTTTTAAAAATAGGGCGGGAATAACAGTTTGGTGCATGACGCAGACGCGCTCCATCGGCCTACACTTCTGTCGATAAATGTCGAGTTTCCATTTAAAAGGGCACGAGAATGGATCATTTATAAAACAGTAACGCAGAGAATATACAGCAAGGGACAAAAGCCAGCAACTCCTCGCCAAGTTTTCTGGACAAATGTCAACCGATGCATGGATGCAGCGAAACGTACATTTTCGTTCAAGCAATGAATTGATCTGCATTTGAAAATTACCTTGACGCCGTACGTGGCCACTTGACGAGTGTGTTGGCATTGTATGTCGTAATTGCACAGTGCCACAAATTAAACATTCATGGATAGCTGCCTTTTGTAAAAATACAAAAATGATTGTCAACAGTCTGCTCAGCCAATATATGCATGGAGTGCTTTGATGCATCATTAATAGTGGTTTCTGCCTTACAAGCACCCATTGTTCACCATACTCCAACTTTACCGGCTGCTCACAATAGTTGTTACGTTCACTGCGGCCTGGAGCAGCAGCGTACCCAGCTCTTGATTGGGGGGGGGGGGGCATATTCAAAAGCGAACGAGGCTTTGGGCTCATTCAAACATATGCAGCAAGGTATGAGACGGAGAGAACCCCCCCCCTGNGAAGTTGTGGAGAAGAAAAACATCAAGAAAGCCTTGCTCACGGTCCTTACTTTTATTTGTTAGTGTTGATTTCTTTGGGTTTGGGTGTAATCATAAAACAATGTTAAGGACTCCTTAACCCCCAAAAGGCGGATCTATCAACAATTTTAGGACGGGGAACAAAATTGCTTTTGGGCAAAAAATAGTGGAATTTCATTTTTTACGCTACATTTTAAGGTCTCTTTGGGGATATATGGACTAAATGTGTTGGCCTTTTACACACTTTTCGAAATAGTGCATGGAATTATCGTCAAAAATAAACTTTATTGTTAATTCAAAACATTCTTCTGGAGCACAATGGCCGATCCGTTGCCTGTATTCGCCAAAACGCCAAATTCATGATATAATTCTAAAGGACGTATATAATGTCTTTGACCTGGAAAGACGTAAACGGTGTCGTGGGATGTTCGCATTCAGCTGTTAAAGCAGGTGTGAAAAATTGAACAATCCCAAGCCGTCATTGATGGATCCTGTGGATACATCGGCTTTTCTATCAAGAAACAGATAGGCGACTGTGAACGCAGTAAAGCAAGCATCCAGCTGTTCAATGTCACACATTCCTTTCAAAAACTCAACTCCGCAGAAAGTCTGTAAATTCAACATGGCAAAACTGACCTCTGGCTTTGAAATTTTTGGGTTGGTTCTATTTTTTGGAATGGTCATTTTTGTCTTTGCTCATCGGTGTAATCCACTCCCTAAAACCATGTACGCAGCGGAAAATCGCACACTGCAAGGGTATACGTTTGCACGTAGACCTGTACGCTCTCGTGTCATTTGTGGGCGTGACTGCAGCATGGATAAGAGATGCAAGTCTTTTAACTTCTACGACTGCAGCAAAATCTGCGAGTTGAACCTTGCTGCAATACAAGAGCATCCCGAAGACTTCAATGCAACCCTGGGGAGTGTGTACTTTAATGGAGATGAGGACACGCCTTGCTCTTTGCTCGATAGCGCCGGTAAGCAGTAGAAGATGGTGATATTGGTGTGATATTGGAGTACACGAATTGCGTTATTAGAAATCTCGTCAAGGCATCTCATTTATATCATAGAAAAGATGACATCCATACTCAAAATTAAATGAAGGCCTATATTACGGACCAATTAAAGAAAACCTTCCACATCACAGCTAGCTTACACTCAACCAGAAAGTAAACGACATCAAACAGTAAACTGCGTTTTCTTTTAGTCTGTCTCCTGATATTTCACAAAGGTTTTCCCAATCAATTTCGGCAAAAGAGCAGCCAATTTAATTTCGTGCGCTTGAATTACATCCATTTTTCCACTCAATGTTTTACTTTATTTCAATTTCGGGATTCAGGCATTCAATTTTATTTCGAGTTTTTCGGATTCCTTTAGCAGTGTGTTCAATTTAGGATAGCGTCGTTCTTTTTCGTGCCACTTAATCGCCATGCAAGACAGAAAAACTGGTTTAACTGGACGTTTTTGCTGATTCAGTTTCGTAAAGAGGCTATAAGTTTCGCAAGATGAAAATTTAGATTAAAGCAGAATAAAAAATGTGGAAAACAAAACGGAAAAAAACAAAGCAAACCAACATAAAAAATTAACTGAAACAGACAATTTGTATCATCCATATCTTCTATTTTTTTATTCATGTCCATTTCCGTAAGAGTTTGGACCTTTTTTGTGTATTTTCCATATTCAAAACTGTGATATCTTCCTAGGAAGAAACTTTAAGCCTTATTATTGCACATAGTTTGTACATTTTAAAAAGTCCTGCATTTTTTTCCTGACGAAATTTCCCTGTGTAGGCCTATGCGACTAACTCAAGCCAAGAAAGGAATAAAAGCTTCGGAGTTCTTTCTACGTCACGTCCCTCCGGCATACTCTGCATCAACAAAACGGGGAAAATTCACTTTGTTCCACACAATGTTTGTAACGCCCATATGATCTCATTGTGAAACTAAAGTATTGTGTTATTTTGCAAACGTTTTGCGTTAATACGCAAATGGTTTGCGTTATTTCGCCAAAGAAAATAAGACCTGACCTTATTGGCCTTCCCTAATAAACCCCACTTACAGCCGGTTTTAAGGTCTGCCGATGTTTTCCTGTATTGCTCGAACAGAGCGTCACTTTGATGCGCAATGTCGGTGCTCGCCTCTCGAATCCTGCAGATTCAATTGGGCCCCGTTTATGCAGTGGTTCATCCAACGCCTCCATAGCAGATAGTTGAATTAGACTATGCGCTGTCTTACATGCCGTGTCGATATCCCACGCAGCGTGATATCGTAAGGCAACGTAGTAGTCATGACTGCATAATGAAAAGGTTAATGGTTTACCGGGTGCACTGCACTACTCATGTGAATCAGCAAGATATGAGACGAAGAGAACCCTGTTTTGTGTTGGTCATTGTCTCACTGGAATCTGGGGAATTCTTTTCAGACATCTGGGGGGGGAATGTCTTAGGTAACAACAGTCTAGAGTGTGTATAGCGATTGGACATGTTTTTTGGGGGGACCCCTCGGTCTCATTTTCTTGCTGGTTAATACATGTAGCACTACATGTACTTCAAGCCCACTGAAAACTGTGTAAATTCTACAAAGTTCGGAGCGACGTTGCATCCAACCGAAATCCCTACCGCCTCTCAAACAAAAGTAATGGGATGTTGAGTCCTCCAGATTTTCAATTGATTCGGGACAAGCTTTTGCATGGCGACCACTAGCACTGGAATGGACTGGTTCCTTTGTGCCCTTCTTATTCTATTGAAAACAGTGTATTGATGCATGGCATCTCTTAAATAACTAAGCAAAAGCTTGCCCTGAATTACGAGGTATAGCAACAGTGTCTTCAGAACGGAAAATTCAAATTGTTATGTTCATGTGAATTTAAAGAACTCAGTGTACCACATACTATTTCAAGGAGAATCGACAAGGAACTGTGGGCACAAATCAGAAGTTCCGAGTCTATTCTATGACTATTTCCCATCGTTACACGAACATGGAGTCCCGAGACTATGGCGCTAATACCCTTCGCCTCAATGCACACTTGTTGGTTCCATTCATTCACTTGCACAGGTTTTGGCTACGTGAAACATCGACAGTATTCGTGCAGTCAATGCCATCAGTGCTGGACACATAGGCCTACTCGCCTCTCTTCTTCTTGCGCCTAGGAGACATTATTACACGTGTGTCATTGCAGCCAGACCTATCGGGCTAAAACCACTACCGGAGGCCCAGTAGAATCAGTCTCACGGCAGCACACCATGATGTGACTTTTCCCAGCCCTACGGTCACTCTTTGTATGATCATGGAGGAAGAACGCAGCAAGAGTTTGAACTGCCCGGGTTATAACATCTATGTCCATAGCCAGAGCGCAGCGCATACTTGCTGAGCACCACCTGTTTTGCAACCATAAGCTCCCTTTGTGCCCCATGATCATCGCCACAATTTTTCTTTGCTAATCTGCATCCCTAAAACGTCGTGTACTGCAGTACAGGAAGTTGAATATTCATGCCATCGTTGGTGTTTGGTATGATCTGAAAAGAACATCAAATTTAGTGCTTGCGCAGTTGCTTTTATTAGACTGTACACCCGAAGTGTCCGTGAGCAGTTGTTGCCCTTATCGAACGCTTTCTTCTGGACTTCTTTTGGGAATAAATAGCCAAGCTGTTTGTAAGATTTTGAGTTTTATTTGAATTATTTTTATTACAGAATTTACACAAAAAGGTACTGTATGAGATATCATGATCACTCCCTGTGATGAAACAGCGCATTTTGTTTTTCGTGAACTTAACTGTCCTGTGGTGTTCAACATTTTGTTGGCCAGTCTTAGCCAAACTCCTACAAAGACTTTGAAAACTGATGTTTTGGAGTGACAAAATAAAATTACAAACATGTGCATGGATAATGGAAAAGGGCATCAAAATCCTTAAAAATTATCCAAAACAGCAAAAGTAAATCTAATGTTAGATTTTTTCTGTCTGTAGTTAATTCCAAAGAAAACACCACAACTATTGTTACGATATTACTGGCCCCACTTGTCCGGCTACCCTGCAGGCAGTAATTGGGCATTTTTGGAATGTTTACTATTGTTCGTCTGATTGGACGGTAATGATCATCAAGCACTTTGATGTGCCAGAGTTGTAACTCCTTCTGTGTCCTTCCTCCATGGTATGATCAAAACGAGGGAAGGGGTGGACGTGAAGATACCCTTCCTCGTCGATACGAATCTACTATTACTGCAGATTCGCAACAATCTACAGTTTGCAGTAGGTTCGTAAAAATGATGTACAGTTTCACGTCGCAGAAATAGTTTAAACCTTGCTTATGGACAATCGTGGTCGGAGAATTAAAAGAACTATTACTCATGACCTGGTTCACATCTTCATTGATAACATAATAATTTCCAAAGGGAAAAATGCCAAATGAAAGTGAAATTTTATGGGAATATGCTCCATTTTCGTTTTCAGTGAGTCTTCAACGATCCTAGTTTGTTTTTAAAAATACAATTAAACCTATTTTATTACTTTTTAGAATCTAATGTTCCGCAGGCTGCCCCAAATCAGATTCGACAAATTGCAATGTCGTTATAAATGGAACTTAATAGTATTCTTTCAGGCACACGCCATGCAGATACAACTGCCCTCTTTGCATTGTAACGTAGAGGGCGCTGCCTGATGAAGCAATGAGAAAATCCTCTGATAAACTAGTGGCAGTGGCAGTAAAAGGGATAAGACTTTTGGAATAAAAAGTTACCAGCCATTTCTTTTTGTTTTCTTTTGTAGGACCTATGTTCCCTCATGGGGCCAGCGAGGGAGACACATCTGTTGTACCAAATGACGATGGGAGCTCTGGCAATATTCCCATTTCCATTCTTTTCCCGTTCTGTGGTCACAAGTTCAACTCTCTCTTTGTAAGTGCGTTTTATGAAGTGCACCGAACACTTGCGTAATGTGAGATGCACTCGTTAAGCATTTTCACAACTTCAGAAAAGAAGAACAAGCACGTGATGAACTATCTGAAAGCAAACTGTTGCACTCATTATTCAGAGGAGGCCTCCTGGCTTGGGCTTGGAGAAGAAGCAAACAGTAACTTATAAACAAAGCCTATAAAATGATCGATACAGTGCCTACACTGCCTACATCGGCCAGTCGTTTGGTTAGGGCCTGTCTTCATTGTCAGACTTGAAATCAAGTCGTTTGTTGGTCGGGTGTAATCCACCCTCCTCGCGATGCGGTGCGGCGTCCAGTTTAATAACACCCGGGACAGTCAGTGCAACCTCGCTCCCCAATTATGCGTGCTCGGCGGTGCCTAATACGGGGTTTCACAAAAGTGAGCCTCCAAGAGTTTGCAACAAAATCTGTCGACCCAATGCAATTTGGATAGGGTAGACGATTTCACACACTATGTTTGGTAAACACGTTGCAAACTCTTGGAGGCGCATTGTGAATCGCCCGTATTACCAAATGAAGCGATCTGCAAGTAACTACATGGGAAGTGGAGGCAACAAGCTTGAGCAGTCCATTGAAAATGGTCAGGGGCACAAATCCCAACGTCATTTTCTCTAATCATCTGCACTTTTTTCATTTGTGTCTTCGGAAACCCTCTAAAATCATTTCAACTGGTACCTTCTGGTCTAAAAGGATTTTAGACTCAACTAAATAAAATAAACTTTGCTTTCTCCCCGAGCTTACAAGTTCAAAAGAAATTAATAGGGCGCCTTTCCAACCACGTCCAATCAAACAGCTCTGTACTTCAGGGTAATATGCGCCACGCGTACTATGCACCACTTGGGCATGTACACCAAGGTGAAGCTGGCCGCGCATTCGGCCCAATAGTCCAGCCACCTGTTCAACCGCTGCCTTTTTCACTTTTGATATGAGTGGGGACAAATTCCGTTCTCTTTTAACTCTATTATTTTCTTGTAGAATACACATACAAGCTTCATCAGCTACGAACATTATTAGTACCCTTCTAACGTTAGATGTTTCGCTATTTACGATGTCGACCAAGAATGGTGGATGGTACCCCGATGGATCGCATAATCTGATTAACAGCTCAGAAATCAGAACGGAGCCCTACAGATTTCTTTCGACCTAGCGCGCTTTGAACGGGAACATTTTTCTTTGCTTTTTTTGTGCCCAAAATTCCTCTCACACTAGAAATAAACAGCTATGGTAAATGTTGGAGGTTTTCCAAGTGAAAAAAATGCAGATAATAAAAGAAAATGATATTGGAATTTGTACCCCTGTACATTTTCAGTGGGGCTCAAGTTTGTTGCCTCCTCATGCTGTTTATGCGCATAAATTAGAATGCGGGCCGCGTGTCTCGCATGTTCATTTACAAATCGATTTCTTGTTCGTGGGTCGGCCGCTGAGAATGCACAGCTATCGCTTGTAGTTTGTGACAAGCAACCTGCAACACGGTGGTGTCAATTTACGGGGTTTTGTAAGGTTAATGTTTGGATTTCTAGGCTGCATTATTTGCTATTTTAAAAAGTCGTTTCTCTACTATTGAAAATTGTTTATGCTGAATTTTACAGAACGCTTCCAGCGTCTTAGGCTTTGTCGGCCATTTAGCAATTTTTTGATGCTGTTCGTACCGGTAATCAGAATCCCCGCACCTTTTTGCGTCTGTTCGAGAAAAACTCAAACGAGGAGAAGGTGTGTGATCCTGAGACGAGAACAAAGTTCTGGATCGTGTTCCCGCCGTTCGAGGGCAAGAACAGGAAACCCGTGTCAAGAACAGGTTGTTCGAACTCGACAAGATATCATGTTCCGCTCCCCCAAGCAGCAACAAATTTTAGAGGAGGTGTTTTCAAATGAAATTGACAGTCATTTGGTGCGCACTCATTGCATAGCCGCGCAAGTCTATGTGCATTTGACGCGGAGCACGCTGAGTACACGCAACGAATTTAGTCTGAAATATATGGTCTCCGCGAGTGCACGTCGAAAGCATGCAAGATCCCGGTTCGAAAACTCAGTACCATCCATCTTTCGCCGGTGAGGGCGCACTTCAGCTCAGGGCGGATTGTAAGGCTAGAGATGACAAGCTTATTCTTTTACGTTAGGCAAATTTGGCAGCAGAACAGGGCGACATATGCGACTACGCTGTTATGTTAACGCGCAAGCGCTTCAACTCTATGGTGTACACTGCTAGAGGTTATTCACATAACGTATAATATTGACGTGGCGAAAGGCATTTGAGGAAGGGTACCTTATCCGTGCAGGCACGGGCATTTTCAAATCTGGGTATTTCCTATGGCAATTTCATGTACGCATGAATGTTGAAAGATTTCGAAGGTGTGCGCTTCTTAGCACATCCGTATAGACTGAACGCCGATCGTCAAAAATCACGTGACTGAAAATCCACTGCGCGCGCAGCGCTAGCGGTTCCCGAACTCCAGGGTTCTCGAATAGCCTCACACTAGCATACGCTGTTAGAATATCGAACTGCCTCACTGGTGACGGCAAACTGGTCCCCCTCCTCGCGACCTGTAGACGTTTGTTTGCGTCGCAATATTGAGTTGTAGTAGACCGGTCACCTGGGATTTTGTCGCCACTTAACGTCTCAAAAGTGGCCCAGTGGAGCAGGTCCATTTTTATGAATAGAGAAAAAGCAGAAAATATCGCTGATTGAGGTTTTACATCGTTTAAGCGAAAACCAGAAGAGGAATATTGAGACAGTCCGTCTCGCCTGCTGTTAGTACACAACTCCAGGCTATCACATCATCAAGAACGTCCCCATCATCTACGTCAGGAATTTTAAATGTCGATGAGTGAAAATGATTTCTTTATTGATAACCATACCTGAAATTCTTCATTAAAAAGGGCAGTATCCAACATGGCTAAACATGCTTGCATATTCCAATCAAAGAACTGTTTCAATCAGAACCTTTGTCCCGTAAAAGTGCAGGTGAACACGAATGGCGTGCTTTCCTTTCTCAACGAAGTTAGGAGCTATGTACCGGAAGCATTTCCTCTTGGTGGAGACAAACGAATGGTGGCACCATTCTGGGCTGACATGGACGTAAGATACGGAGGCAACGTCACCTATCGTGAGCTTACCTGTGTTCCAGAAAATGATGAGATCTTCGCTCAAGCGGATTGCGTCATCAAGGGAGCCATCACCGATCAGTCCACATTCTCCACAGCGTGGATGTTTATCGCAACCTGGAGCAGAGTCCCGTTTTATGGAGCCAGTGGTCACAACGCTTTGAATATCGTGAGTCAGGCCACAGACTAACGGGAAACCTTATTGTATATTATATCTGCAAACAGACGATTTTAAGTGGAGAACTTATTAATTAAACCTTGGGGGGCATTTACACAACGCCTCGAAACTCGTGAGTCACGCCACAGGCAAAAGGAAACATGTTTATCCAAACTTGCATGGCTAATTTTTAGTAGGATAACTAATTGAAACAAATGGAGCAAACTTCATTTCTGAAATGTTTATATCACACAGGGGTTGATTCATCAGTGGATATTTAGCCGAACCTAAATGGGCGAAATGGATAATGTGCAATGTAGAGTAAAAGATTATCGTCAGTTTAGTCTTTTCAGTATGCAGCGAGAACCCCGTATAACGTCTGCATATGCGCGGTCAGCGCCATTTTCAAGAAACACAAGTAATACACGAATAGAAAATAACTTATCATTTACAAATTGACCTATCATACATCACGTTTAATTTATTGGTAGTGTCTTCCAAGCTTTTGAAACATTTATTGCTGGTAGTCATGTATGCACTGAAACAAAACAATCTTTCAGTGTTCAGGTTCGTTGAGTTCCGAGTCTTTGCTCACTCAAAACTCACTGTCGTGGAAGGTTGGTCTTTATTAAGGGATGCTTGGATCCTAGCAACGACTGTACGTTCTCAGACTATGTATGTACAAAGGAATCATCGTGCTCATATATATTATGCTGTTGACATTTTAATGATCAAACCCTTTCAAAAAAGTTGGCCGCGAACAATACTGATAATTCAGTGGCACGGTTTTTAATTATAATAAAATTAAGCTTGTCACTTTTTCACTAGACAAACACTTTTCAAGTCGTACTGGTGACGAACAGGAAGATTTCTTTCGCCATATTTAATTACGGGGAAATCAACTGGCCCGCTGGTGTTAGTGGTGGCGGGAGCATCGGACCTCCTGCTCAAGTACGCTTTTATTTTAGATCCTGCACTCAGCAATTAAACTATCTTAAGTATCACTTGGCTTGAATTTTTGTAATCTTGTAGCAATTCTATGCCCCCTCTTACCTAAGAAACATAAGCAAGAACAGAGAAGTCAGGTGTACCATTCAGAAATGGTGAGAGAGTGTATTATGTTCTCGTTATTTCACCCCGTCTGACAAAATACCCTCCACATTTTTTCCCGAAATTGAGGTTTTGTACAACGAAAATAAGAACGCACGTCCTTTCTCAGTTGGAACTTTCAGCTGTAACTAGGGCCTAATAATGATTTTATAAATCTCTGACATCACATCGATTATTTTCTCGCCCAGATTGGCGTGAATGCTGTCGATAATTTGACCTTCATCACTGTCCCTGGATCCAGAACAAATGCGATCGTAAACATAGACCAAGATTCGAATATCGGCAGGAAAGGATGCTTTCTGTTCCGAATTGACTGTGGCAATATTATTTATTCAGGTAACCACTCTATCTTTAATCTTATGGGCTGGGCTGGGCTGGGCTTGGCTTGACTTGGCTACGCTAGACCAAGGCCGACAGAACTGGGGTCACAAATCACAAGAACAATAGATAATTTTGATGCATGCCGATGGGGGCAGTACTCCCAACCGCCCCAACCCTTTTGGAAGGAGCCTGAGCAGGGAACAAATTAGGATTACCCTCCGCCCCTTTGTTTTTTCCTAAACAGGCATGTAGTGCAGTCCTGGAGGTTCTCCGGCAGTTGATGGCGTGCTGCGGAAAATCTGGGAACCTGTCTACTTCGTACACCATGATGTGAGATTATCAACCTGTCCCGATGATGAGCTCTGCATCACCAAAACATGGCCTTGCTATTGAGTCTTTAATTGCCACCTGCTCGTGAAACAAATCACATTAAGACGATTGTTGCAGTGATGCTTTTGTTTTAGCCATGTATATGCATATTTAGAATAGTAAGTATCGTCAGAAATTTCCTATTTCCAATTTATCATTCAAATACTAGTTGTTTTATTATATCACAGTTAATATGAGTATCGCTGACTGTAGTATAAATAGTTATCGCGATATAATGTACAAATCATAATACCCAGAATCACAAGCGGTTTCAATTCTGCTTTTCATCGTTCGAATATCGTTTATAATTAAAATATTTATGATTTCTTATTGTTTCTTAACATCTAGTGTGATGTAGTATAGAACTAGAAAATAATGAGATTTTGAAATAGTTTATAGATTTCGCCTCAGTCTTTGCGTTTATTTTTAAGAGTGATCATCTACACTGTCTTTGACAAAAGTTGTAGGTCAGTATATTTTAAAGAATTAACAAATTATGGGGTTGCAAACACAGGTGGAATTGCTCAAGAAACGTGTATACGAAGGCTTGATGTTGAAGCATGGAGCTATTATACACAAGGAGTCAGCACATTCAGAGATCAAAAGAGTCCATGATGGCCACCGCCAGCGCTGCACGTGCTGCAAGGACAAAAATTACGCGCCACTATACGGGCTACGAGGAATGCTTTTGCAAAGGATTGTGGGGAGCGCGCATGCGTGTCCGTAACACTTCTGCACTTTCAACATGGCTGCCATGAGTCAGAAACCACCGTCATTGGAATTGTCCTGATATTCCAATGATAATGAAAGGCTGGTTACGTCTTTACATCCTTAAAAGTCTCTCTTAAAATGCGCCACAAGAAAAGTGAAAGTGATGTAGCTGGTCCAGAGGAAAATTTAAAAAAAACACACAAAAACATGAAAAGATTGGTTGTCCTTCCTGTCACTGGCCACAATTGGCCAGGCATGAAACCTAGCTTGCCACCTTGTCAAATGCATTCCTGCGGCATGTTCCCATCTTCTCAACCGTAGGAACCACTGGGATTGCAACTTATGATATAAATATCGAAGTTCATATTTGGGTATTTGTTCTCTACCGCCGGAACCGCAAAATGTCATAACTGACTTTAAAAACGTCCGACGTTTGCCACATGACCACTGCTGATTTGGAATTTTCGAGCGCATCTGCGGGGATCACTCGCTGACTCCTGAGTGCTACTGAAGAGTACTGTGCAACTTCCTCCTGCATCTTTCCACCGTTTATTTACTCCAGTATACCGCAGCGAAACACCGCGAGTCTGTGGGTTACCAGCAACCCGGTTACCAGCAACCCCGCAGTGGCGATCACCGTGTACAAAGAATGTCTAGGGTCTTCAACACTGGGTCTGGTAACCGCACGTTGTCTATGGAGCCAAATGTTTTTAGTTATTTAAATCATTCATAATCCTGTTTACTTGTTTAATTGTTGTACATGTATGTGTAAATTGCATTTTTACTCATTTTATGCGGACGTTGAAATTTCTGATGAAGAACTTTATACTCTCAAAACTTGCATTCCACGGTCCCTTTGAGTTGCGAATCTTTAATTGTAGATTCGTGCGTACTAAGAAAGTAATTGTTGGCGATTTATTTCAATGAATAAAAGCAAAATTACGAGAGTCGTTGCGCTCAATGATGTATGATGATAGTTGATCTTACACCTGATTTCTCGCCTGTGGTTATTATGAAATTTTAACTTTTGTTTATATATTGTAACTTTAAACACTCTAATTTTACCATCATCAAGACTGATGTTTAACGATATCTTTTTATGAAGGTCATCGTCAATTATATATATAATGGTTTTTGCCCTAACCCAACGTATATTAATAAGCACTGTATGCTCAGTGCTTGTCCGAGAGCTTGCG
>NW_019091438.1:938743-954382 GCF_001949145.1 Acanthaster planci
TTAATATACGTTGGGTTAGGGCAAAAACCGTTATATATAATTAACATCTCCCCAACGCAAAAATACATCTTGAAAAAAGGTCATCGTCCCACACAACTCGCATACAACAATGACTCGCAGGGGCAAATACATTCTGTGATGATTATTTTCAGAACAGCTGCTTTTGTCAGACTCTCTCCTTCAGCGAGGTCGCTGTTCATGCTCTGTTCTTTCCTGTCACGTTAATACGAAATGGGAATTCGCCAAACAGGAAGGGTCGCCATTTAGAGAGACCTACTTCCTGCTGCAAACAAATTACGAAAATCAGCGTGTGTTTTCCATTGAATGCTAGGCAACATATCTACGTCCACTATGGGCTACGTCTGGTTAGCCTTGGTAGCTGTAGTCTACCTCTCCATCCGAATTGACGCCTATTCAGCAAGGCAGAGGTCAGCGAACGAACTGGTGGTCAAACATACCAATACAGGTAAGTCCGTCACCGATATGCGTTTGTCTTGTGTTGTACAGTACCTACAACTGGTAGGCCTATACACGCATTTTCTCTTGATGGCGGTCTCAGCGGTCCCCCTTGAATAGCCGGACATTAAACTGACCACTCTCCCGTTGTAGTGCGCAGAGATGGCATGACGTATTTTTACCATATTTGGTAAGGGGGACCGCTGAGACCGGGAGACAGCTGAGATCGCCACACCGGATACACATGGAGCCTAGGGTGATAGGAGTTACATATAGTATCACGAAGACGTATAGGATGGTGCAAGTTGTCCAGTTGTAAAACCAACAGAGAGCTCGATCTACAGTAGATATTGCCCAAGAGACGTCACAGTTTTCCTCATCAATGTGGAAATCTGCATTAACATTATAAAAGCCCTAAAACGTATGTGAAAATAAGAAACAAATTTAGGATAGGACATTAAGATTCCATTGAGGATTCCATTGATACTGTTCTATTGCGCCATTTAGCTTTGATATGGATGGCACCCATTTCTGTAACTGATAATTTTTGTCATGTGCGCATGCGCTCATGGCGTGGGGAGGTTGTCAGTCCATATCCCGAGAGCAACAGGAGAATAGATGAGTAGTAGCATTCAAAGTCGTACTTCGATTCAGAGCTGAAATAGAGAGTGGCTCTTTTCTACAAAGAGATTTTGCCACCGAGTAGGACACCCTGCACGCTTCGTAGCACACCTTCCAACACCTTTGCTTTTATTTTCCTGAACCAACTCTGTCTACCCTTCCAACTAGACTCCCTTTGCGGGAATCTAACCTTCGTCACACGGGCTGAGTGGAAGGCCAAGCCCCCTAAGAGACGCACTGTGATGCTGATACCCGTGGCCTACACCATAATACACCACACCGACACTGCACAATGCCATTCCTTCGAGGAGTGCTCCCAGGACATGCGGATTTTTCAGAAGTGGCACATGGAAGACAGAGGTAACTTTTCAACCCTTCGAAACCTTTAAGAATATTACGGTAATAGTAATCAGCTGAAGTCTTTAGACGGTGTCTACCCGTACAGAGCTGTACATAGAGAGAGTAGCGCCATTGCAACTTCAGACTTTGGAACCAAAATAGCTGTATATTATAATGTGCAGTACAGCATGCCGCTATTGTGTGCTTATTGTAAAATGTGCACTGATGCATTTCCACAATTATGGTTTCAACATACGATAGAGAAACTCATGTCGCAATTCTCTCTATAAAGAGCTCTGTACCCATATCCACCAGCACGCCCCCAGGATGAGGCATTTCACAAACTTCCGGGTTTTAGACACGCTTGAAACCGTCCTCGCACATTACTGATTGTCTGATATGCCGACCGCTGCTTGATCATGCCCATTGCCAAATGAACTCTAGACTTGAATCGTGTCGGACTTAACGTTGATCTTCCCCAGTCAGCCAACCCTTCACATAACGTGTAGTACACCGTCGGGCGTCAACGTCAAAGGTTGTACAACGAGTGTCACAAGTCAGTAAGTCCGACTGAACTGATATGCCAATCAGACCCCCGGTCGATGATTTGCAGTTATCCGTAATTGCATATGAACGATGGATCTCGCATAATGTAAACGGAATTTCCACCAATCAAAGTAATCAGACCTGTAGACTTGTTCACTATAATAGAGGTATGAACGATGCCAAAACACGTCCAGCAATTTGATTGGATGCTACCTGTGTTGGTAGATGAGCCGATTCGCTGTGTACAAACGGCTGGCAGATTCGCAGTCAAGTCAGGATTTCTGAACTCACAGTAGTAAGTGGACACAAGAGGGCGCGAAGCAAGTAACGACGCGTGGCCTCCAAATCCTAAGGGTGCATCCCACCAAATGGTTGTATTTCTGCGCGCGAGCTCATTAACATTTTGTAACCCCACGAGATTTTAGAATAAGACAGGCCATAATCAGGAAGCATCGTAGAAATATTTTTACAAATCCCAAATGTGGGACTGATAGTTTCCAGTTCGGGGTATTTCTTTCACAAAAGCCCCAAATTGCCGACCTATTTTGGATAGAGGCGGGTGGCTACATTCAGAAATGAGCGCTTTGTTTCATTGCTGTTTTGGGGGCGTCTTCGTTCAAAAGCGTTTGTGGTTAACCCCCATGAAATTGAAACGAAAAGTAATCTTCTGCCCATAATCTTGAATTTCCAACCTTTCACGAGAGTCAACAGACGGATGTGCTATTTCGGTCCGATTTTACACTGTTTTCTATGTGCGCCTATTTTGTGTAGTGCAACCCTAAGCAGAAAAACAAGACGTCACAGGAGGTCCCGACTTGAGTCAAGTCTATGAACTCCGGCGTGTGTTATAACAGAAATTCTGCCAATTTCCGCCTGGAGAGGTATCAAATGGCGGATTTCGGAGATGGTGTGGTTGGACAGCCACTTTAATTAATACCAGAGGTGAAAATTCTTTCCTGTAAAAGTATAGCTTACAGCACAACTCTCTGTATTAATTTTGGATTTTTTTGCCCTGCCCGACGTGTATATTTAACACTGTATACTCAGTGTATGCCCCCCAAGGCCAGTGAAAAACGACAAGCGTAGTCGGGTGGGACTCTTATAACTCTCCCATTTCTCTAGGTTGGGACGATATCGGATACAATTTCGTTGTTGGAGGCGACCAGAGAGTGTACATAGGGCGTGACTGGGACACCGTTGGAACGCATGCTGGGTCATGGTACTACAACCACCATTCGCAAGGCATTGCTATCATCGGAAATTACACCAGCCTGTTGGTATGGAGCACTTTATGTTCCACCTCGTTCAAAAATAAATTCAAACTTTTTTTTTTAATCCCCGAAAGATGGATGGCTCACGGTGGTTTGTTTAAGAAACACAAGGAGCTCCTTCAGAAATAGATATTTTCTGAAGGTGGTTGAAATTCTCGCAACCAAAACAGGATCGAGGATGAATTAGTGGCCTATCCAGCGGGGGGCAGGGAGGAAACCTACCCCCCGCCCATTCACGGATTTTGTTTTCACCTTTTCCCTTTTGTGTTAAAAATACTTTGAGTATTAAAGAAAGTAATCAACACCAGAAGAAAACATCACCACAATGTGAAAAGCAAGGATATCTGGACCGTAAGGTGTTGGTTTTATGTTCTCCCCGCACATCATGCTGAATGAGCCAGAAGCCGCATTCGCTGTTGAATGCCCCCCATACACACACCAAAAGCTGGATACACCGCCGGGATGAATCCTTTTGTTCATATTTCTACTTTAAAAGTTTGTGATGACGATCCGAATTCAATTCCAATTTATTGAGGTCATGTTGAACGGATTGTCACTTTCCCGTTGAAGCCATCAAGGGATGTCATTTTAATATCATCAAGTAAGTACTTCCAGTTTGTTTCAATGTACCAACAGCCAAGTCCGGGTGTACTCAAGGTGTTCCATCAGCTGACGGAGTGCGGGGTCCAGTTGGGTTACCTCACCGACCGGTACGTGCTGCGTGGCCACCGGGACGTACGTCAACTTGGCCCCACGTCCTGCCCGGGAGATACGCTGTACGCTGAGATACGTCGGTGGCCTCACTACCTCGAACCAAAGGCGAACAAATCGACCAAATACTGAAGTCTTGCTCTTCTTATCAGCAAAAAGGCCTGTTTTAGAAAACAGAGCAGCTTTTCAGATGTGGTTATGTCTTAATCTCTGTTCGAAAATATTGATTTTGAATTATGCATGCAGGTTTAGCTTGCAAAGAAAGAACGTGAGAATTGGTCTTTTTATGGGCATATACATCATATACATGTGCTCTGTTCGTCAAAAGAGATTTGTTTCGAATCTATGTGCAAGGGCGGATCCGGGGGTAAAGGGGGCCATACCCTTCTCCCAATACGAAACAGAGCTAAATATTTTAAATTTAAAGGTATGAGAGAAAGGCAATTTTTTCTCTATTCTGTGTCTCTTTCTTCCCAAAGATCTCTCTGGATCTGCCTTTGTCGACGCGAACTTGCCAAAGGTCACTAATACAAGTTTACCATGTTGCCATGTGAAGCAAACAACACTTACTGCAAGATCTCTTTATCTTGTCAAAACAGTCGGGGGGGGTTTCATTCTGCCGTCAAGTTACACAGCTATCGTTTTGTTTTGATTTTTTTGGGGGGGGTGGGATAGGATCTGGAGATTACTCCGTTGCTCTCGTGGAGATTGAAAAAGTACGCAGTTGCTGAATCAAGCAGAGATTTGTTGATAATGTATGTCAAGGGCACTTAAAGCTTATACACCTATGCATTTTAAACTGATCCTTCATTATATCGTTAATTCAATTAAAATAGAAATCAATTTTATAGGTTTTAGTTTTCTCCACGTGACATGTAATAAAATCTTCATTTATCTAAAGTAAAGAGAATGCATGCTTTATCGTCTCTGTTGCAGTAGACAGCTGTAATTTAAACCCGAATATATTTGGGCTTGGTTTCATAACTTTCATAATGACATTTGGGGCCATAACCACCTCATGGTTACGTGTCTTTAGCCCCAAAGTGTTCATACAGAGTTATGCTGGGAATTTTCTCAATCACCAAAACGTTATCTGTCAATAATGCCACGCTGGAAACATATAGAGAGGCCTCTGGACAAAAAAAAACTAGTTGGGTAAAGGCGAATTCAGAACATTGGTCCAAAAGTTGGAGGTCCATTTTTTCCCTGGGGGCAAAATGTGAGCATTTCTGTATGTTATCTTTCAGTTGCCTGTCTTAGTCCAAGGCTATTTATGGGGATCTTAAATGTAACTTGTAGTTCATTGCGACAGGCGCCGTCAGTATTGCCTATCTTGATGTGACCCACAACAACCACCTGTACAACCCCACTGTACACGGACTATGTTTTCGCTTTAAAAGCACTTTGTATCCATTAAAAGGGAAGCACTTTGCACGCACGTTGGGCTTGACATCAATATTTGCTTTGACAAAGGAAATTATGAACGTCACCGTCAACACTTGGCTGTAGTCTGGTTCATTGAACATGGGGGTCAAAGGGCCGCTTCGCTGAGCAACACAATCATAATGCACGTGCAGCTTTAATACAACCATTGCTGTGGTGAAACTGTACATTGACACAAGGTATTTCCTCATTGCGTTATTGTTACTGGGACTTTCCAGAAGAACGAGGCTGGTGAGGGCATCTACTCGCAAGGCTGATACCATAGGAACTTACCTTCTATCAGCGTGAACTGTTAGCGTTCAGCTTGTATTTTCCTGTCTTCGCAAGACCTGGGTTGCAGGTTTGAGATGGGCTTAATCTCCTTAGCTGTAGTGGGCGTACTTGTGTGTCATGCTGCATTTGGGAAAATGTCAGACGATGAAGCGATGAAGAATGCTGCTGCCGGTAGGTTTTTTTGAAGCATCTATTCGCATACCTACACTTAGGACTTTGCAAGTCTTTTCAAGTCAGACAATGGAAACTTCTATGAGAGGGAAAGTTTCTTTGCCTGGGTTGCGGTTGTTCAGCAGGCAAAATTTGACTAAGCATGCAATGAATAATCGACGAAATGTTGGGTATAACTACAGTATATATAGAGGGCGATGTGACTTTGCAAAGGAAGGCATGTGTAACTTCCTTGAAAGGAGCTGAAAATAGGCATTCTAGCTTGCGACTTTGCGCAGTCAATTTTAATTTACGTTAGGTCAGAGAAATGTCAATTTACGTATTAATGGCTTGCTAGTAGCTACGCAGTCATGTTTTCCCTTTCACTCATCGAGTGTGGGTTTTTTTTCAGTCCAGTGGCCATTTATTTAACTCGCAAGCTAGCTGACAGGCTTGGACAAGACTTCAGTTTTCACAACAGTCAATTATCATTATTGGAAATGTTTGTACTTGTTGCCCTGTAAATTAACACTCAAATAAAATTCAGCTCCATCTGCTGCAAGCAAAGCTATACCCCATGTAAAGGTGTATAGAAACGTGGTTTTTATTGGTGTTTCGGGGGGAAGTATTAATAGATACGACGGGGACAGACTCCACGACTCTCACGGCCCGTCCGGTCACGTCTGGTCTGGTTCGTTTTTTTAAAAATGCGCCGGTTGTTGTGCCCGTAATTTTGATGCTATACATGATATTACTGGTATAATTTCAAGGGTGGATCCAGAACTAATTTTTCGATTGGGCCAATTCTTTCCGGGGGGGACAATTTGGAAATTTTTAGACGTAACCTGTGGCCTCCCCGAGGAGATAGACTAAAATTTTACACGCATTTTGGAAGGAAATGAAATGAAGTAGTTCCCAAAATCGATTTCTCAAGTTGAACCTTTCGGGGAGGGCAGTGATCCCCGTTGACCCATCCCCCTCCGTCCTTATATAGTTCAAGCTGTCCTTTCCCTCTTAGAGACTATGTAATTACGGAAGTCACAGCCAACTGATTCCACCACGGCCACAAATGGCGCGCCCCGTCGCGACGGGATACGTTAGACTCTATTCTATTATTTGTTGGCTGCCTGCTATAAATAAATGTTGACGCCCTCTTTTGTTCATGCATGTAACCTGTACAGCCTAAAACACTGTCTCATGACCACGACATACTGTTTGCTATTTGTTTTCCTCGCTTCTTTGTCAGATACACTTGAATAATCTTATGGCTCATCATTATTCGTATTAGCATAGCGGTGTTCCCTGCGATTCTCAGCATGTGGGGGCGAATCCAGGATTTGTGCGGGGGGGGGGAATGTTTTCCGAGGAAGGCGGGGGGGGAACTACACGTAGTCGCCTTTGGTGAAGCCATTTAATCTCTTTGGTTTGTGCTTAACCATACACGCAATATCAGACCTCTACGTGCTTTATGCATGCTTTTTACGAGCTATTCCAGCCTTTAGACAAAAATGGCAATAAACGAGGGCTTCCCGGCTGGATCCGCGCCTGGTATCCTTAAATCCATATTGAGCATGAACCAATCTCACCCTTCCCTCCAGACTCCCCGTGCGGGAACCTAACCTTCGTCACGCGGGCCCAATGGAAGGCCAAGCCCCCCAAGAGCCGCGTGGAGATGACGGTACCTGTGGACTACACTGTCCTACACCACACCGACACTCCACAATGCCATTCCCTTAAGGAGTGCTCCGAAGATATGAGGAAGTTCCAAAAGTTGCACATGCAAGTCAGAGGTATTTTTTAATCCGCTTGCAACAGTGAGAACAGTGTAATAATGAATTTGGACCTGGGTCAAAGGTCAACTAGTAGTCAGAAGGATCATTCTTCGTAATTCCGCTGAAAACAACGAGAACGTAACAACAGTGAACTTATCAGCGAAACACGTTATGGTTGTGTATGAAAACATCATCGTCGTCGTGATTAATTTCATCATCGTGTTGCTGTCGATATCGTCACTATTGGTCAAGATTGATCAGTGATATCGCTCATGTCAATTACACCCCGGCCAATGTTGATAGGTATGGACCGACGCACACAACACGTCCCGCGTATAGGCCTATACTGGAAGCGAGTGGACCAGCTGATGCCTAATTATTGTCTAGTAAAGTTAACGTAACCGCTCATTTGCAATGTTCTTCATAAATGTTTCCAGGTTGGGATGACATTGGTTATAATTTGGTCATTGGCGGTGACGAGAGGGTCTACATGGGTCGCGGCTGGGACACCGTAGGTGCACATTCCGGATCAGTGTATTTCAACCACCACTCACAAGGCATCGCAATCATCGGCAACTACACCAGTGTTCTTGTATGTAAATGTCCTTCCGTCCTTTTTCATCATTGTATAACATCTTTCCTCTTTCTCGTCTTCGCCACCTGCTGCACCTAAGGCTGAGTCAATTTGAATATTTTACTATTCGAATATTCGACTTCCAGTTCAATCGAATATCCGAATTTTCGGATAGATTCATCAGATTGTTTATGAACAAACCATATACAAATTCAGTTGCAATAACGCACACAATTGTACATTATAATCACTATAATAGCTTCCCACTTTTAGGACTGTCTCCAGCAACGATTTAGCAAGAATTATCATACGAGCAATACTTCTTGGCCTGTTGAAAATTTCTATTCCTTTTAAATTTTTAATGAATAATTTACTGATTCATATATCATTTTGTCGCTTTTCATTTGAATCTGCTTGAAACAAGCTTCCATAGTGTGATTTTTCTCATTTAAAACAAAAATTCTCCCTTCCTTTTCATGAATTTTGCTTTCGAACAGTCAAATTTGGAAAATAATATTCGAATATTCGATAATTAATTGAATATTCGGATTAAGAAATTCAGTGGGGAATTTCCAGGCCATCCTTCCATTTTTTTGTGAAATGTTTGAAGCTAATGTTGATAAGGGGGATGCTTGAGAACTTGCCATTCTCAAAATTAGCCTGTTTAAATTTCATAACGATGGTGGTTTAGGAGCGGAGTCGGGAAGCCCTTTCTGATCTACAAAATGAACAGTAAGGCCCCACACAGAATCCGCATGATTCCATATCCAAAGGACTACATCGGTGCTTCATTTTCTAGCACTTTTCTTTTCAACAACAGCCAAGTCCGGGTGTACTCAAGGTGTTCCATCAGCTGACGGAGTGCGGGGTCCAGTTGGGTTACCTCACCGACCGGTACGTGCTGCGTGGCCACCGGGACGTACGTCAACTTGGCCCCACGTCCTGCCCGGGAGATACGCTGTACGCTGAGATACGTCGGTGGCCTCATTATCTCGAACCGAAGGAAGACAATTCAACCTAATCCTAAATTCCTTACTGGTTTCTTCTTGCAGTAGAAGAACTTTTCAAATGGGATACCAAAGAAATACATTGCTATATTCATGACAACATGATCCTTTTCACTGTGAATTGGAAAGAATCTAATGATTAATGAGACTTGGCCTTGTAGATGATAATGTCAAGAAAATGTAATTTGTAATACAGACGCGGGGCCAAGCCGTATTAGAAATTTGTGATATTTTTATACAAAAACAGTCCGAATGTACGTTTTCGCCCTTACTCTTCGGCATTAAAATCTGAAATAAAATAATGTTCCATCCTGGTACGTCGATGTGCAAGTGTCTGTTACCTGAATGAGACGTTTGGTGGGCGTGGTCTAAAGCAGGAAGGGAAGCTTTGGAACTAATGATCTTCCGAAATAAGTGTCATTACCCCCAAGAACGGATTTACTTTTGTCATCCAAAAATGTTACTGATTTGTGTTTGTCATCCATTCACTGGAGACCACTCCAAACGAACGTCAAAGCTATAGAAGTTGATCAGAGCCTATGTTCTGTTTTTGATAGCAATGTTTTTATCATTCTATAAAGAACTAGTTTCCTTGTGAAGTAAAAGACATTTTGTTATATTAAAGAGCGCAGGGCGCAAGGGCGCAGACTGCCAAAATTTGTCATAGCCAATTTTCAGTTGATAAATAAAGTGATTAATATACGTATAATGAGATATAAAAGCAAAACAATTTTTGTTCATTACTCGTGTGTTTATTAGGCCCTCAAAAATTGACCGCCACCCCCCTCCCCATTCGATTGCAGCTTTAATTCTGTGACGCAAACAGAAGCACACACACAATCAGTCACGAGAAATGATGTCTGGGCACCAGACGAATCATCAGGGCCGCAGCACCCCGTATTTGTCCGCAAACTTACCCTGATTGCTTTCGCGTATGGCCAATGCACCTCTTGGATGTGGGCATTTGGCTGGCTTCTCGGGATCCTGCCCTTCTCTGGTCAGGGGCATAGTGTCGGAACGGCATCTTTCTCTGGTCACACCCATGAAGGCATGCAATCCAGTTTCGAAGCGCGTTTTGCTCGTCGCCCAGCGCCCCAACAGGGCTGCGGGGGGGGGTGCACAGATTTTGGTGAATGAAATACGTTCCGGGTTACCGGGTCACGGCTAATGACGCACAGAGCATTGTGGGTAAATTCTGCCAGGCATGCAAACTCGCTCGATGCGTTACACAAACAGCGGTTATCAATTCAATAGTTTTTTCTCTTTCAAAGATCCCTCACTACTGAAAATTATCTCACTACATTTGTCTATCCAAAACTGAACACGAAACCAACAATTTGAAATATATCGTCAAAAGACTGGTAATCAGTCATTCTTATGAGAAGATCAATTATCACACTGTGATTGTTCCGAAGCCATTTTGTTTCATAGAGCCGACACTTTGTCATTGGTATTTCCACTGGCAATCCAAAAATTTAACAAACAGCACTTCGCTAACAGGAAGTGATGACCTCGTGGTCACATACAGGTCGTGCACAATTTAGCCATTGTGCAAAACCATTAGCCCTTCCCCCCGCCCTCTTCGGGCACTGGGCGACGAGCAAAGAAACACGTCGGCTTAAAGTGATCACTGCACGGGGCCGAGTACTTCGCCCTGGTGATCTTGACTTTTGCTGCCCAAATTTTCCTTAAGGTGGGATCGGTAGGAAACAAGAGTAAACTCACACCATGCTTAGTAGTTTTGCTACACGTAGCAGCAACACACCTTTTTCACTTGGCCAAAAACTGCAGTTTTGAATCCAAAATCGTAGAGTACCTTCACGCGACTTTTGAACACAAACTTGTGGCTTCTTTATGGAGGACGAAAAGTGGCCATCTGCTTTTCTGCTATCAAAATAATAGAAAAGCAGATTTTACGTCTTTTTAACATGCAGTTTTTTACTTTTCTACTCTTCTGCTACCTCAAAGGCAGAATAAACATTTTATTGTAATGTACTTTTCCACTTTTCTGCTTTTCTGCCACTACAAAAGTAGTTTTACTTTCCTCTTTTTGATGGCGGCCGAAAACTGCCCATCTGCTTTTCTGTCCTCAATGAGCCGTGAATGGGGTCATGAACCTGTAATACCACCACTTCCGTTTTGGGGGGAGTGAAGACTTAGAAACCAATACTTAACCATGCTTTCTGGGGACCAATCCCATACGGCAGCATCAGTGTCCCTGTGAGGCAGAGAAAACAGCATCTCAAAGGAAATCCAGTTTTACAACTATCATCCAATAGACACACAAGCTTGCTTGGGCCGAGGAAAACGTGAATCTTTCGTCATAAAAGATAGGGTGGACTGTAATTATTGGTTTACGTCTTCAATGCCCAAGAAGGGAAATTGTCATAACCTGAGGTTCACGACCAAGTTCACGACCCATGGAAGGCAGAAAAGCAGATGGTCACTTTTCGGCCGCCTATGTAAAATTGCTCCTGCGGTATCAAACAAGCAAAAAAGTAGAATTCACGGTTGTTGTCAAAATGTTCGATCATTTCTGCCTGTTCGAAAGGAGACGGCCACTTTTCGGCCACCAGTGAACATAGGAAAAGTAACATCGGCTTTTTTTTAAAGCAGAAAAGCAGAAAAAATAGAAAAAATGCATAACCAAACAATGCTCGTTGTGCTTTTTGAGGCGGCAGAAAAGTAGAAAAGTCGAAATTGCATGTTACCAGAACATAAAATCTGCTTTTCTACTACTCTGATAGCAGAAAAGCAGATGACCACTTTTCGTCCTCCATACTACTTCTAGGTCGGACGGGCCATCAAGACAAACATGCGCCTTGATTTGCATAAGTTGGCTCCTAGAACACTAACGATGTAGTTTATGCTTCTTATGATGGAAGGAGGCCACACAAGAAATGGTGATCTCGTGCGCACAGGAAAAATTGCAATTATGAAGTCTTTTCACATAGCACTAAAAATTCCACTTAAACTAGAAATTAATAGCAAACACGATTTAATGGGATATTCTGAAGAAAACAAATGAACAAAGCCAGACAACCTGAGAGAAAATAATCATCAAAGTCGCACCCCTGTACATTTTCAATGGCCGGCTCACACTTCCTGCCGCCCAGGCCACTTGTGCGCGTGCATGCATGATTATGAATTATTAGTGAAGATGTCTATTGCCGAGGAATATATGCCGCTACACTGTTCCCGTGGGTGGGGGTCATGGGGTCACTGTGGGTAAATACAGCCATTTCAATAGATTGCAGGCCCGGCTTCCTCGTTTCATTAATGTCAATGGGACATCCGAAACTGCCTAACACGAAGGGTTGCATTAGGCCTACGCTGTACTTCCTTGTACATTATTCATTCTAGTTCAACAAACACAGCTCCATTGTGTGCACGGGGCGAGCCATGCCAGCCCTGATGCTTTTGTTGTCTGTGGTGAGCATAATTTTCTATGCCGCATTCGGAAAGATGTCAGAAAATGGAATGAATGCTGCTGAAGGTAGGTTTACACTGGTGTATCTAAAGATTACCTCTAACGAAAAAATATTACAATCAAGACACGAAAGCTCGAGGGAGAGTTCCCACGTCTCCATATCAGAAGATAGGACTTGTGCCCCTGTGCAGTTCAACTTGAAGCTCTGCTTCAACTGTACATGAACCAATTCCATCTCTTCCAGACTCCCCTTGTAGGAATCTAACCTTCGTTACGAGGGCCCAGTGGAAGGCCATGCCCCCCAAGAGACGCACGGAGATGTCAGTACCCGTGGACTATACCGTCCTGCACCACACCGGCACTCGAACCCCGCCTTGTCACTCCCTGGAACAGTGTTCCGAAGATATGCGCAGGTTCCAGAAATTGCACATGGAAGTCAGAGGTAATTTCAAATGCTTTCGAAGAACTGCAGCAAGGGATCTTTATCAGAGTACATATACCAGGATATTGTTACAAAAACGAACGATCAAGATACATACCAAGTGGCAACTTTTTGTGGGGATGTGTGAGAGCTCAGGACGCACTTTTATGGTGTTATCAATGTCACCATGCATCGTGTCGTTGGGGGTGATACAATTACAGTTGTATGTTTATTAATATTTGAAGGTTGGGATGATATCGGTTACAATTTTGTCATTGGAAGTGATAAGAGGGTCTACATAGGGCGAGGCTGGGACACCGTAGGTGCACATGCCGGCTCTGTCTACTACAATCACCACTCACAAGGCATTGCAATCATCGGAAACTACAGCAGCGTTCTGGTATGTGGACTTCTTTTTCGTCTTCAGCTGACTGTGTTTTAACAACGACGTTTCTTCTTTTCTCTTCAGCACAGGTCACAGGGCTGGGTTCAGATGAAGCTTGAGCAAATCCTGGAAAAAACAGCCGGCTGAAAACCTTTGGGATCTGTATGAGATGTTTTAACTCGGAGCAATGATAATCCACTTATTCTGAAAATTGTCTGTAACAAGGGAAATTGAAAATGTTAAAGCCTGTGTCGTACCCACTCCTTTCTCCATTCTAATCCAAAAAAGTAAAGGACTGTTAGATTTCGTTTAATATCTTTGCAAAATAAACTTGTCCATTAATTAATTGACAGCCGGATCAGGGAACACTCAGGGTGTTCCATCAGCTGATGGAGTGCGGGGTCCAATCAGGTTACCTTACCGACAGGTACGTGCTGCGTGGCCACCGGGACGTACGTCAACTTGGCCCCACGTCCTGCCCGGGAGATACGCTGTACGCTGAGATACGCAGGTGGCCTCACTACCTTGAGCCGAAGGAAGACAATCCGAGCAAACTCTGAAGTCTAGCGTGTTGATAAGTTTTAAGGAAAGCTGTTTTTCAGCAGGCAAAATTATTCTAGAGATGCAGTCTAGTCTTAATCTTTTTTTGTTTGTAATAAGTGTATAATTTGTACAAGTTTGCAATTTTTGAGTGGTGAATATTCACAAGACCTAGTTTCGCTATAAATCATGCAAATTAAAATTCGATCAAATACCTACATGCTCCAATTCAAAAGCCTGATCAAACACCGACCTCTATGATTTGTACATTCAACACCACAGTGCATTTAAGCCTAATTAAGGCACATTGCATCACTCCCAGTGGAAACAAAATGAGCCTGGAATACACTTTTTTTATTTTACGGCGTTATAACGCCCTAATTTGTGGCGTAATAACGCCCTATTTTAAGGCGTAATAACGCCCCATTAAGGCGTTATTTTAAGGCGTTATAACGCCTAATCGCGGCGTAATAACGCTCTGCTCCCTGCAGACAAAGGGGCTTTTATCACATACCTTGCAATATTCAAACCGTCCAAGGATGGCCACAGTATAACTGTAAATACTATGCCAATAAGTGGAGCCACGTGTGTTATTGCGTGGACACCGTAGAGCGTTATTACGTCGTGATAGGGCGTTATTACGCCTTAAAATGGGGCGTTATTATTCCATAAATTAGGGAGTTATAACTCCGTAATAGGGCGTTATAACGCCGTGAAATAAAAAAGGTTTATTCCTGGAGGAGATCAGCCACCGTATAGTTTTCTAAATTTTTGAGAGAAGGAAAAAAAGAGCAAATTCAGTGGAAGTGCCTTACATCCTGAACTATTTCGTGTTAATGATGAGAATTACATGTAATTAAAGCCGTTTACGAATAAATTTTGCTCGAGTCTCCGTTGTGCTGAGAGTGAGAATGACGTACTGTTATTTGTCATTGCTGCTTCTGTTGTCGTCGTCGCCTGCACCCTACAGGGGTTACCTGGGACAATGTGATCTACATGAGCTGGGACGAATGGCTCGCCAAGAAATCGAACGCCAGCCAGTATTTGCCTGGTCCTCTCGGCTTCGCTGTGGTGCACCACACGGCGGCCGGCCCCACGTGCAGCACGACTAGCGACTGCGAGCAACGCGTTCGGGCAATTCAGGATTATCACATTGACTCCAACATTACCAAAATACAGGTGATGTGTGCTTTCCCAACAATGTAGACTTGCAGAACTGACGGCACAGTTAAAATTTGCCTTGTATAATGCCAAACAATAAGCTAATTTGAAGATATTTATCAATAAATTTATCAATTTAGACCTATATTAGCTGAGAAATCTAGAGGAGCCAAAGTACCATCTTTGATTGAACATTTTTAGGAAATCCCCGTGATGCACTTCCCCTACTGTGCCGATATTTTCGAGTTGTTCAGCTAAAATGTCACGCAGGCTTTGACATTATGACACACCTTTGCTGCGTTAAGCGGAGTCTTGACAAATTCATCACAACCGAAGGTGGGACGATATCGGTTACAATTTTCTGATTGGGGGTGACGAGAGGGTGTACATAGGGCGTGGCTAGGACGCCGTAGGGATGCAAGCTGGTTTCACTTTCTCCAGCCTATAGGCACCTTTCCATAGGTATGTTTTTTTGGGTGCCTTGCGTACACGATGCGTCCATGCGTTTCCACTGACACAAAAATCGACTCCATTAACAT
>NW_019091438.1:954664-988809 GCF_001949145.1 Acanthaster planci
AACACAGGTGTGCGTTGCGTTTGGCCGTCAAAGTCGCTCTCATAGCAGTTTTGACGGATATGCAACGCATGGCGCAAGTGTTGACACGCATACCCCACCTCCGCCGCCCCTGAGTCCGAACGTTTTAGTTTCTAGTGTCCAGGAAATGTTGAGATTAAAGAGTGAGCATGCACGAACACTTAAATTACATTTTCTTACAAACTCCTGTCGAAATTAGGTGTGCATGCCATCGAGGGTTAGTTCGCCAGTGTCGTTGGCTAATGGGTGGAGAACAAGACATTGCCTCGGAAAAATCACAAAACTGGGTAAATAATGAATTCACAACTTTAAGACCGTGAATAATGTGCACTGACAATTAATGAATTTCCTGTCCATTCCTTTCTGACACAACCGAGCAACTGCCTACTGGATGCTCTTCGAAAGCTTCTTGCCTGCTGTGTGATGTGGAGTCAGGCCATCGGACAAACCAGTACATACCTCTGGTAACGACGATTCCCTTCCATTTTCACTGGACCTGCAGTTCCCTGAACAACCATCAACCAACAAAGAACGAATCCTGCAACCGCACCGCCTAACTGACACACAGTTCCAACGGGTTAAGAGTCTGGCAAACAAAGTCAACAGACTTGTTTGTGTCAAAACTCACATCACCCGACAAACACACTCTCTGTCAAAGGCAATCGAGATTCAAACACCACCAAGCTACATCCCATGTAGGCCTACATCAGGGTACGTCCACCTCAGCCACACCATTCGCTCAAATTCCAGAGCTCCTTTCTCGAACGGTGGAAGAAACTCCAAACTCGAATGGCACTATTCCTCCAAGCCAAAGCTGCACCACAGCCCGCAACTTGTTCACTCGGCCAAAGGCCCAACCAGAAGGAGTCAAGAGGAAGCACCAATACCAAGATAAGTCTCAACCAAACGGCCTTTTTCAAGACTACTACATCTCTAAAAGAGAATATTTCTAGCCACTGCTGTCTCATATAAACATAACCTTTATAAGGGAGTATAACCACAACCCCCCCAAGTATTCCCGATGCTTCTGCTTCACACATTGAATTGAGGAATACAACCATATACCCTGAACGACACTCTTTTATTACTAACAATCCAGAGTCAAAGTAATGGCTGAAAGAAAACTAAATAAAAAAAGACGAGAACGCACAGTCAACGGAAAAAGAACTGTCTCCATGACATGCTGATCTAAGGCCAAGATCACCAAATCCAACCAGATAAGCCCATTAGCGGAACAATTTGAAACCTTCATAACCAACCTATCCAAAGCGACACTTACAAACACTGAAAAGATCGCTTTCGGAAGAGGTCTCAACCTCATTTCCACTCCTGCTAAACCAAATGGCTGCCCCACTAAAACGCAAATATGTGCCCACTCTTAGCTCGCAAATTTAATCTTGAATCATATGTGAGTTCGATTCCGTCTCTGGAATCACCCATAATGCAACAGATGAGTCCCATACGAAGGGTCGAAAGCATGCTATTGCTATCAAGAGGATTTGAGAAACAGTCAACCGACAAATGAACCAACTTGTTCTTACGTCCGCTCATAATCCAACTCTCGGAAATAAAAAGGCAAGATTTCACATACTCCAACCAGGAGTTATTGCAAGTCACCAGAGACGAAGCGTCACTGAATGGGAAAGTACCATCACCTTTTCACCTCTGAGTGCTGCGTGGACACCACGACGTACGCAAGAGTGGCTCCACGGCTTGCCCAAGATCGGGTCCTAGCCCCACCTAGCCTTAAATCTACCGTCTCTTCTACAAATATGACTGTGACAACAGGCGACCTCTTGTGACCATGGAGAAAGTAACCCAAGGAAAGGGTTGTTGCGTGGTTTACGTTTGATACTATGCACGATATGTCCCTACGTGTCCAATCCCTATATACACTCAAGACTATACCTAACACACCCCTCCCCCAGAAGTATGTAAACAATTCCTGAGCTTCCAATCAAACATTACCAACACAAAGGCGGGGTTTCTCTCCGCCCCATATCTTGCATCACATGTTACGTTTACACCAACTGCCATTTATTGCTCTTGTAACAACAAAAAATCATGTCGGTCTCTGGTAACACACATAATTAAACAGACTAACAGTTGCCGTGAGAANAGCACAGGTGTGCGTTGCGTTTGGCCGTCAAAGTCGCTCTCATAGCAGTTTTGACGGATATGCAACGCATGGCGCAAGTGTTGACACGCATACCCCACCTCCGCCGCCCCTGAGTCCGAACGTTTTAGTTTCTAGTGTCCAGGAAATGTTGAGATTAAAAAGTGAGCATGCAAGAACACTTAAATTACATTTTCTTACAAACTCCTGTCGAAATTAGGTGTGCATGCCATCGAGGGTTAGTTCGCCAGTGTCGTTGGCTAATGGGTGGAGAACAAAACATTGCCTCGGAAAAATCACAGAGCTGGGTAAATAATGAGCCCTGTTTGTAGGCTCAGATCCCCATTCTGAATTCACAATTTTAAGACCGTGAATAATGTGCACTGACAATTAATGAATTTCCTGTCCATTCCTTTCTGACACAACCAAGCAACTGCCTACTGGATGCTCTTCGAAAGCTTCTTGCCTGCTGTGTGATGTGGAGTCAGGCCATCGGACAAACCAGTACATACCTCTGGTAACGACGATTCCCTTCCATTTTCACTGGACCTGCAGTTCCCTGAACAACCATCAACCAACAAAGAACGAATCCTGCAACCGCACCGCCTAACTGACACACAGTTCCAACGGGTTAAGAGTCTGGCAAACAAAGTCAACAGACTTGTTTCTGTCAAAACTCACATCACCCGACAAACACACTCTCTGTCAAAGGCAATCGAGATTCAAACACCACCAGACTACATCTACATGTAGGCCTACATCAGGGTACGTCCACCCCGGCCACACCATTCGCTCAAATTCCAGAGCTCCTTTCTTGGACGGTGGAAGAAACTCCAAAATCGAACGGCACTATTCCTCACCAAGCCACAGCTGCACCGCAGCCCGCAACTTGTTTGACTATTTCAACCGGCCAAAGACCCAACCAGAAGGAGTCAAGAGTAGGCACCAATACCAAGATAAGTCTCTTCAAACCGAACGGTCTTTTTCAAGACTACCACATCTCTGAAAGAGAATATTTCTAGCCACTGCTGTCTCATGCTTCCGCTTCACACATTGAATTGAGGAATACAACCTTATACCCTGAACGACACTCCTTTATTACTACCAATCCAGAGTCAAAGTAATGGCTGAAAGAAAACTAAATAAAAAAAAGACGAGAACGCACAGTCAACGGAAATAGAACTGTGTCTCCACAACATCACAACATGCTGACAAAAGACCAAGATCACCAAATCCAACCAGATAACCTATTAGCGGAACAATTTGAAACCTTCATAACCAACTTATCCAAAGCGACACTTACAAACACTGAAAAGATCGCTTTTGGAAGAGGACTCAACCTCGCTTCCACTCCCGCTAAACCAAATGGCTGCCCCACTACAACACAAATATATGCCCACTCTTGGCTCGCAAATTTAATCTTGAATCATATGCGAGTTCGTACGATTCCGTCTCTGTAATCACCCATAATGCAACAGATGAGTCCCATAAGAAGGGACGAAAGCATGCTATTGCTATCAAGAGGATTTGAAAAACAGTCCTCTAATCACACGACCAGTCAACCGACAAATGAACCAAATAATTGGTCATGTTCTTACGTCCGCTCGTAATCCAACTCTCGGAAATAAAAAAGGCCAGATTTCATATACTGAATTATACCCAGCAAGAAATGAGACCGAGGGGTACCCCATGAACAAGTCCAATCCCTATACACATTCCAGACTGTTGTTACTTAACACATCCCCCAATTAACAAGATGTCTGAAAGGAATTCTCCAGATTCCTGCGAGACAATGACCAACACAAAGCAGGGGGGTTCTCTCCGTCTCATACCTTGCTGCATATGCGTGAGAATATTCCAGAAGGCACAGCCCAGGGATTAGGCAGGATACAGTCGCAATTTCACTGTTCACTGATTGTCACGCGATTCCTTCCAGCATGATGGCAAGTACGCGGACTGAGAGAAAAATACAAATGTGGTTAACCGATCTTGGCCATTGCAAGCTCTATTTTGACGTTATAAAACTTTGAGTAGTTAGATTTACTCTTGAGTTTATCCTGACATAGCAGTGATTTTCAAAAAAAAACTTGATTGCCGAAGAATACTTTTTTGTGAATTCTCAACTGGAAATTTATTTGTTTGCTATCGAACGGCTGCTTGTGTATGGACTTCTAGAAAAAAAACAGGTCTAGACGGAGACGAAGTTTCTTAGACTCACGTTTTGTGCATCTTTATACTCTTATTTGATACATGAAAACTCTTTGAAATCCTTTTGGGGTAAGCGTATCGAAAAGTGCACTTGTTTTGAAACACTAACATTGTCCGAAGTTTTACCAGGAAGGTGGGGGCGCTGTTACTGTCCTGTAAATCAGCGAAGACACAACTTTGAAACCCAAAATTGCTCTTTCAAAAACATTCCTAGGCAAAGGTTTTGATGATAACAAAGAATCAGAAAGAAGTGACATCTTAATAAAAGAATAGTTTTGTGCACAAATCCATGCAACAATAAGTTTCAGTGCCTGCGATGCAAGACATCAAAATTTTGCCAACGAATAATAAATAGAAATTCGCATTTGTATAAATACAAAAAAGTGCTCCAAAACACAGATTTAAAATAACAAACTTAATGGAAAGTAAGGTTAACTGAAACACAAAAGCGCAACTATATTTGCATGGTCCCTTTAAAGTAACTTTGTAGTTTAAAAATTATTTTATGGTAGAAATAATTTCCTGTATATAAATAAGCTCGGTAATTACCTCAATGGAATAATGCCCACATGTTTCAAGTATCTAATGCCTTGTTTAAAAAGGAATTAAGTTTAACCTTCGATTGGATCCTCTTGGACTATTTCTACACTTACTTTGGGAGATATAAAAGAGGCTTCACGAGTAGTATTCACCAATACGTGGCAGGAAGCCGACAAGGAATACGTCCGTAGAGATGGGTCTTCAAAGTCACTTGTCCGTAACTGTTTTGCTGTGTCTGTGCGTCGCAAATACCACATTCTCTCTGAGAGGCTTTCTTCACCCGACTGGTAAGTATGCGATCGCTCAGTGCTCTGCTCAAGATAGACAATATTCTGAGCACGTTAAAGGTGGAAAACTCACTAATGAATTCTGCAATAGTTCTATCGTGCATGAGTTTGTCGATTTAAATTACTCGGATTTTAATAACAACGAAATTCAGCATTATTTTATAGAAGGCACGTTCAGATCCTAGATATATTTCTAATAGTTGGCACAAATTTTAACAACTACATGTATCAATCTACCTGCAGATAGACTAGGTTGTCCCATTTGGTGCTCCATAGGATTTTCTAATTGTCAAGGTTTCACAACGTCTGCGAATAGGCCTTGGTGCTTTGAATGTGAAAATGCATGTGGTTTCAAGCACCCATAGTAAAAGATCCGACTGGAATTTTATTTCCAGAGTTTACAAATTCGGTGTACAACATGTATACAAGACACCATCCACCCACAGGGGCGGAGCCAGTGTACTTTGCTTGGGATGGGGTTCCGAAAATATTTGTTTTTAATCGAGGGGGGTAGGCCTACATGTAGTTGTCGTCATTGGTAAAGCCATTCAGTCTCATTGTTTTGTCCATATGCTTGTAGGGTCTTCCAATGGTAGACGTTAGCCCCAGCAGTGAGTGGGGGTGGAGGTCTGACACGCCCTGTTGGATCCACACCTGACTCAACAAATTTGGATTTTGACCAGTCGTTTGAGTTAGCTCAATTAGCAAACTGACCAATTGGAGTTAGACCTTTGACTTATTTTCTGCCGATATAGCTCCTACACTTCAAAACTCGATGTAGTTCGTCTACCTTACACCAAAACAATTCTCTCGTACCTCCAGACGACCCATGCAGTAGTCTCCCCGTCACCTACCGGAGAGATTGGCAAGCTCGATCCCCCCTGGATAGCGTAGACATGACGGGACACAAGCACGTTGTCTTAGTTCACCAAACTAGGACCTCATCCTGCAATGCGGTCCTGCGCTGTGAGGAAGTGATGCAAAATATCCAGAATTACCACATGGACACCAAGGGTAGGAATACAAATATTACAAAAGGAGAAAGGGGAAATTCGAAACCTGACCTCAAGGTATTTTTAATGTTAAGATTAATAACACGTAGAAAGATGATTTCGATTGTGGGAGGTGGATATTGGGACCTTACAAGTTTGTATTCCTGGACGACCGCGAACCATCCGGGTCAGAATTTTTCTAGGCTTTCTCGCAATTTTTGTTCAGCCAGAGAGAGCTCTCAGCAGGCTGACAAAAGACTAATCTAATTTTGCTCAGCATTGTAGCATAACAATACATCACAAATTTAACACTGTCCAGGTTGGAACGACATTGGATACAACTTTGCGATTGGCGGAGACGGCTCGGTCTACGAAGGGCGTGGCTGGAAAACCGCGGTACCACAAACCGATGAAGCTTCCTACGACCCCCATGTTGCGATCATCGCCTTCATTGGGACCTACGTAAATAACCTGGTACGGTGAAAGATTTAGCGAACTAATACCAAGCCTTACCAAGTGGGCTTTCGGAGCACAATGCTCGATAAAGTTGGATACTAATGGATTAGGCACGCTGCATCTTAAACTGAACATTGTAACATTCAGGCATTATGTTGTGTGCTTTTTGAAAATGGTGGCTACCTGCTTTACATAAGAGACGTCAAGCATTGGTAGGGAGCCAGTCTAACCTTAAACCTCCAAATCCTAAACCTAAAACTGCAACCGTAACCACAAAACCCTTGAACATGTAAATATCAAGCAAAAAACTGAACACGTACCATAAACATCAAACCCTAATCATAAGCCACAAAAACAAACCCTCAAAGTAGGCCTACAAACCCTAAACCACTTAGACCCGGTAACTGGGGTGCTGTTACTGGGTCTAAGTCAAAGCCAAAATCCAAAAGCCATTTAAACCAAAACCATTCAACCAACATTACGAGTCACAAATCAAAACCCGAATAAACCACGGACGGGACAAAACCGAAACCCGGGCCACATTCTCAAACCGCAATCACAAATTTCAATGTCTCATTTTTACAAATGATGCCGTGGGGTACATGCAAACAGTTTGCTCAGATCTAGAACACGTACAACATGCCAATAGGGTGAAATAAAGAGCCCACTGTTACATTTTCTGCAACATGTGTAGCTTGACTCAATTTCAGATTCTTTTCTGATGTACAGCCCAGTGAAAGAATGTATGACCGCTTCGAACAGTTGCTCCTGTGCGGTATGCGGAGGGGTCAACTCATCGAAAACGTGTTGGTCTGTTTCCGGTTCGCCTCCGAGACCGTGGGTTGGAAGAACGATATCGGAAACTGCACAACGATGTCGAAAACAGATATCTTGTGAACTGGTCGTCTTTTTGAGACCGTGGGAGGGGGCACTGCCGGCTCGGTGTGGCTTGAGCAGAGCTTCAATGAATAGATGTGGTGTGAACAGATTCCCAAAAACATGTTCAGAGGGAAACTGCCAAGAGGGCATTCTAGCAGATCTTCCAAGCTCCATCCATTGTCTGATGGGGGGGATCACACACAACACTTTCCATATATATCCGGCCCAAGTAAAGATAAAACTAAAATCAAAGTTGAAAATTTGTATCTGTAGTATTCTTGTCTAGAAGTCAATTAAGAGGTGAAGTCAAATATCTTAAAGTTCTTCGAGGTTTGTTTTCTATTAGGCCTAATCATTTCTTACTAGTGTGCTCTTTTAATAAATATGGTATGAAAGATTATACAACTTACATTTAAAGGTGGGGGGCATTTTAAACGGTATTCTGGAAAAGCTTGGGAGAAAAGGTTAAAGACTCTATGTAACTCTGAATAAATGAAATAAAACTTAATTGGACGATAAGCATCGTAGTACATTCAATAATGTTGTGGAACACTGTTTATTTTCATCTCTGTTTGCAATCTGTCCGTATATACACATATAAGAATTGATTTTTGTGAATGCCAAAATCAGTATCAAAGTCACCGTGTACAATAAATCAAATAATATAATTGACACTTTACACGCAGGGCTGGCAACATGAATTTAGGAGGACCCTTAAGAGTTATCGGGAAATCCAATGACATGCAAATGTGTGTGCAACACCCACTGCAAGTTTAATGTCAAACAAAATGCCAGAAACTGCAGGACTTCCATCACTGTGGACAGGGTACAATTTCTGACACTCTTAACCCAATGTCAGTTCAGGCAAACCACTCTTGACAACCAGTTTATCATCTCAGAGCACAACCAGACGAGGGCATCCCTTAAACAGTGGAGAGGTACTTAAACTTGTATGCTTCTAGCCATAACGTTACAGTGGTCGAGTAGGAAAAAGTACCTGAAAGGATATTTTGTCTGACCTGAGTCTGCACAGTATTTGGGAGTACAAAGAACCTGTCGTGTAACTATAACTCGTGAATGTTCTGTCTAAGGTGGTACACATGCCATTGCCACTGAAGTTTCCCACTGAGGAGACAGTGTGGACTTGCACAACGAATAGAACAACTGAAATTGGCATTGTATAATGCCAAACTTTATAAAGCTTTATTAAGCTAACTTTATAAAGATATTTATAAACGGATTGTCTAAAAGATATTTATCAACGGATTTATAAATTTAGACCTAGAATTTTTCTGTGAGAAATTTAGAAGAGCCAAAGTACCATCTTCGATTGAACATTTTTAGGAAATCCCCGTAATGCACTTCCCCTACTGTGCCGATATTTTCGAGTTGTTCAGCTAAAATCTCACACACGCTTTGACATTATGACACACCTTTGTTGCGTTAAGCGGAGTCTTATTCATCACAACCGAAGGATCGATGATTTCGTACCCAAGTCGTGTCTCTAATACACCATATTTCCTTTCATCATCTGCAGGGTGGGACGATATCGATTACAATTTTCTGATTGGTGGTCACGAGAGGGTGGACATAGGGTGTGGCTAGGACACAATAGGGGCACACGCTGGTTCCACTTTCTTCAACCACAAAGGCGCCTTTCCATAGGTACGTTTTTGGGTGTGTGCGTATGTACACGATGTGTCCATGCGTTTCACTCCCACGGACACCACAAGCACACACATCTGCATAGCATAGCACACGTGTGCATTGGGTTTGGCCGTCAAAATCACTCTCATAGCAGTTTTGACGGATAGGCAACGCATGGCGCAAGTGTTGACGCGAAGAGTACGTGAACAGCGCGGTAAATTACCACTCAACATTGCGAGTATACATCTCCTAACCCTTGTCATCGTGTAAGACAGTTTTCAAGAGCTGTCGTCAGACAGCCATTGATTTCGGCTGTGTTTTTTTAAACCGAGAATTGTATGCATGCAATTCATACTAAAGCCGTTATTATTAATTGAAGCTGAATAAAATTTACGCACGCGTCCCCTCCTCTGAGAGCGAGCAAGATTCTATAAATTTGCAGGAATGGAACGAATTATCGCCTTCTTTTCCGCTGGGAGAAAAGGGGATACAGCATCGTCACCATGTTTTCATTTAAGACGTCGATTAAGGCCCGGTCACGACCACGCAAAACAGCACAAATAGCCTAACAGTGCAAACGAAAGCATGAAAGAAGACCACTTCAATTGAGGAAAATCGAAAGCCCGGATCTTGCAATTTATACACATGGAGTCTATGGCCTTGCCCCACCCAGTGCAAACTGTGTCACCCTCCCTTACCTAACCCAACTCCACCGCCGCCCCGGCCCATGAGTTTTAGTTTCTAGTGTCCAGGAAATGTTGAGATTAAAGAGTAAGCATGCACGAACACTTAAATTACATTTTCTTACAAACTCCTGTCGAAATTAGGTGTGCATGCCATCGAGGGTTAGTTCGCCAGTGTCGTTGGCTAATGGGTGGAGAACAAGACATTGCCTCGGAAAAATCACAGAACTGGGTAAATAATGAGCCCTGTTTGTAGACTCAGATCCCCATTCTGAATTCACAATTTTAAGACCGTGAATAATGTGCACTGACAATTAATGAATTTCCTGTCCATTCCTTTCTGACACAACCAAGCAACACGAACATAATTGGACGTTTTAGACATGAACTTTAATCCCTATTCCAAAGAAACCTGTAACTTGTCATTTTATGATTTCTCGCATTTTAATCGCCACTTTTATCGACTTTTGATTGTCAGTCTTCCATGTACATGGATTTTACTTGCTAGAATTTTCAGGGCCATCAGTGAAGGCGTCTCATAATCTTCAACGTTGTCATCAATGACCGTTTTTCTCAAAGGCTTTTGAATTCAAGCTAATGGTACACTTTTCTAATGGCCGGCCTAACTTAAGCTGAAGACAAAACTGGCTGTAATGACAAGCGCCCTCTTGTGACCATGGAGAAAGTAACCCAAGGAAAGGGTTGTTGCGTGGTTTACGTTAACGCCAACTGCCATTTCTGGCTCTAACAACAAAAAATCCTGTCAGTCTCGTCATGCGTCGTCATCGTATATGATAACCAAAATCTGGTAACACAGGTAATCAAGTGGATTAACGATTGCCGTGAGAATATTCCAGAAGGCACAGCCATACAGGATTAGGCAGGTCGCAATTTCCCTGTTCATTAATTGTCACGCGATTCCTTCCAGCAGATGGCAAGTACGTGGACTGAAACGCAAATACAAATGTGGTTACTGATTTTGGCCGTTGCAAACCCAATTTTGATTTTATTAAAAGGGATTAGATTTACTCTTGAGTATATCCTCGCATAACAGTGATTCTCAAAGAAAACGTTGATTGCCAAAGAATGTTTATTTTTGTGAAATCTCAACTGGAAATTTATTTACTTGCTGTCGAGCGGCTGCTTGTGTATGGACGTATCGAACAAACAGGTCTAGGCGGAAACCAACAAAGCTAAGATCGGTGAAAATGAATTTTCTTAGACTCACGTTTTGTGCATCTTTATACCCTTCTTTGATACATGAAAATTGTTTGAAATCCTTTTGGGCCGGGTTAAGCGTATCAAAATGTGCGCTTGTTTTGAAACACTAAACACTATCCTAAGCTTTACGGGATAAGTGAGGGCGCTGATACTGTTACTTTAATCAGGGAAGACAATGTTTTCGTGTTCAAATTTTCAAACCCAAATTTGCTCTTTCAAAAACATTTCTAGGAAAAGATTGCTTGCTCGGTTTTTATGATAACAAAGAATCAGAAAGTTGCGACAGCTATTAAATTCCAATAATTTTGTGCACCAATCCAATCCGTGCAACATTACGTTTCAGTGCCTGCGATGCAAGACATCAGAATCTTGCCAACGAGTACATGGAAATTCGCATTGTATAAATACAAAAAAATGCTCCAAAACACAGATGAAAATAACAAACTAAACGGAAAATAAGGTTATTTGAAACATGAAAGCGCTACTGTATTTCCTTGGTCCTTTTAAATAACTCTTTTAAAGTAACTTGTAATTTAAAATGATTTTATGGTAGGAATTATTGCCTTTGTTTAAATAAGCTCAGTAATTATGCCTAAATGGAATAATGCCTACATGTTTCCAGTATCTAATGCCCTCTTTCAAAAGTAATTAATTTCAAACTTCGATTGAATCCTCCTGGACTGTTTTACAATTGATATGGGAGATATAAAAGAGGCTTCACGATTGGTATTCACCAATACGTGGCAAGGAGCCGACAAGGAATACATATACATTTGAGATGGCTTTCCAAAGTCGCTTGTCCGTAACTGTTTTGTTGTGTCTGTGCGTCGCAAATACATGTACCACATTCACTCTGGTTGGCGTACCCCATCCGAGATCGCGGTTGCCGAAACTGAGCCTTCTCAAGTTCCGTAAGTATGCGATCGCTCAGTCCTCTGCTCCAAACAGACAGTATTCTGAGCATGTTAGCGGTGGAGAATTCACCAAAGAATTCTACAACAGTTCTATCATGGGTTTGTCGATTTGAATTTCTCGGATATTAATAACGAAATTTAGTATTGAATAAAGGAAGCACGTCCGGATCCCAGAAATATTGTTAATAGTTGACACAAATTTTAGCAACTGCAAATCTACCTGCAGATAGACTGGGTAGTCCTACTTTGTGCTCACTCCATAGGGTTTTCCAATACTGTGAAGGTTCCACAACGTCCGCGAATAGGTGAACGCTTTGAATGTGAAAATGCATGTGGTTTTACGCACCCTAAGTCGAAGATCTGACTGGAATTTTACTTCCAGATTTTACGAATTCGGTGCACAACCATGTATACATACAAGACACCACCCACCCATAGGGGCAGATCCAGGTACTTTGCTTGGGGTGGGGTCGGGAAATATTTGTTCATACGAGGGGGGCATGTAGTTGTCGCCATTGGTGAAGCCATGCAATCTCATTATTTTTGTCCATGTGCTTGTGGGGTCCTCCAACCTTAGACGTTAGCCCCAACGCCCTCAATTATATGTCAGTGAGTGAAGGTGGGGGTCTGACACTCCCTGCTGGATCCACGCCTGACTCAACAAACTCCTCTAGGCCTGTCACAACAAACTGGGATTCTGACCAGTCGTTTGAGTTAGCTCAATATTGGCCAATTGGAGTTAGAAGTTTGGCTTGCTTTCTGCCGATATAGCTCGTTCACTTCAAAACTCGATGTAGATCGTCGATCTTACACCAGAACAATTCTCTTGCACCTCCAGTCAAGCCGTGCGTTGGTCTCTCCGTCGTCTCCCGGGACGAATGGAACGCTCGATCCCCCTGGGATAGCCCAGTCATGAAAGGACCCAAGCACGTGGTCGTGGTGCGCCACACCGCGACCTCACCCTGTAACACGTCCCAGAGCTGTGAAGAATTGATGCAAAATATCCAGAATTACCACATGGACAGCAAGGGTGAGAATAAGAATATTAAAACAGGAGAAAGGGGAAATTCAAAACCTAACCTCAAGGTATTTTTAATTTTAGGATTAATAACACGTAGTAAGGTGATTTTGATTCGGGGAGGTGGATATTGGGACCCTACAAGTTTGTATCCCTGGTTGACCGTGAATGATGGGGGTCAGAATTTTTCAAGGCTTTTTTGCATTTTTTTTCAGCCAGAGAGAGTCCTCAGCAGGCTCACAAAAGACTTATAATCTCACTCAAATCTTATTTTGCTCAGTATTTCAACATAACGATACATGCATTCCTACGGCTAAACTTATCACAAATTTAACACTGTCCAGGTTGGAACGACATTGGATACAACTTTGTGATTGGCGGAGACGGCAGGGTCTACGAAGGGCGTGGCTGGGAAACCGTGGTGCCACATACCAGTGAAATTTCCTACGATCCCCGTATTGTGGTCATCGCCTTGATTGGGAACTACACAGATAGCCCGGTACGTGAAAGATTTAGCGAACAAATACCAAGCCCTAGCAAGTAGGTTTTCGTAGCACAATGTTCACGCACGCTGCATCTTAAAGAGCGCTTCTAATGAAAACATGTTTTCTTTGATTTAATCTGTTCAAATAAATATGGAAGCATCCAAATCGAATGCAGAATCATTTGTCTTCAGAGCTCAACTATAACAAGCTTAAAAAGGCTTCTTTTGTTGTTGTTCATGCCCAAGATGTGAATTCTGAATGTAGATTGCGTCGTTCTGAGAAAACACAGAAAACGAGGGGAACCCTCGCCCTGTGTTCGTGGTGGATAAATCCCTTGTGCACGCTAAACAATGGCCAGGTAAATATCAGAGAAAACATGTTTTCCTTAGGGGTGCTTTTTAAAATGGACATTTTGAAAGCGGCAGTTATCTGTTTTACATAAGAGACGTCAAGCACTGGTAGGGAACCAAATCTTAATCTTAAACTTAGGCTGTATCCGAATCTGTTGTCTAGAGCTACGTCTAGGTCTTTGCTCCATTTGAAATGTGTGGAGACGCGTAGACGATAGACCTAACCGTAGCTCTGGAAGCCCGTTTCGGACACGGCCTTATTAATACTGCAACCGTAACCACGAAACCCCTGAACATGTAAATATCAAGCCAAAAATGAACTCGTACGATTAACACCAAACCCCAATCATAAGCCACAAAAACAAACCCTCAAAGTACAAACCATTAACCCTTTAGGCCCGGTAACTGGGGTGTTGTTACTGGGTCTAGGTCAAAGCCAAAATCCAAATAATGAGCCACTAAAACCAAAACCATCCAACCAACACCACGAGTCACAGATCAAACCCGCGAATAAACCACAGACGGAACAGTTACAGCAAACAGTAACTTGAAAATCAAAACCCAGCCGACATCCACAATCACAAACGTCAATGTCTCATTTTTACAAATGACGCTGCGCATGCCAGCGGGCGAATCCGGAACATGTTGAATAATTATGCCAATAGGGTGAAAGAAAGAGCGCACAGTTACATTTTCTGCAACCTGTGTAGCTTGACTCAATTTCAAATTCCTTTCTTACATACAGCGGAGTCTCGGAATGGTGAACGTCTTGAAGCAGTTGTTCACGTGCGGTGTAGAGAAGGCTCAACTCACCGAAAACTTGGTGATCTGTGGGCAGCGTGACGCCTACTCCGAGCTCGTGGATTGGCCCAACGATCTCGGATGGTGCTCTGTGGTGGACCGGTCGTTTTTCTGAGACGGGGGGGGGGGCACCTGCCGGCTCGATGTGGCTTGAGCAGAGCTTCAATGAATAGATGTGGTGTGAACAGATTCCCAAAAACATGTTCAGAGGGAAACCGCCAAAAGGGCATTCTGGCAGATCTTCCCAGCTCCATCCATTGTCTGATGGGGGGATCACACACAACACTTTCCATATGTATCTGGCCCAAGTAAAGATGTCAACTAAAATCAAAGCTGAGAATTTGTATCTGTGGTATTCTTGTCTAGAAGTCAATTAAGAGGTGAAGTCAAATATCTGAAAGTTCTTCGAGGTTTGTTCCCTATTAATTATTTCTTACTAGCGTGCTCTTCTTATAGATATGGTATGAAAGATTATACAACTCACATTTACAGGTGGGGGGCATTTTAAACGGTATTCTGGAAAAGCTTGGGAGAAAAGGTTAAAGACTCTATGTAACTCTGAATAAATGAAATAAAACTTAATTGGACGAAAGCATTCAATAATGCTGTGGAACACTGTTTATTTTGATTTCTGTTTGCAATTTGGCCATACAAATATACACGTACAAGAATTTCTCTTTTTCAGTGCCAAAATCAGTACTGAAATCATCGTGTACAATAAAAGCAATAATATAAATGACACTGTAGATGCAGGGGTGGCAATATGAATATAGGATGGCCCTTAAGAGTTAGCGGGAAAGTTAATGACATGCAAATGTGTGACAAGTTTAAATGTCAAACAAAATGCCAGAAACTGCAGGACTTCCATCACTATGGACAGGATGCAATTCCTGACACTCTTAACCCAATGTCAGTTCAGGCAAACCACTCTTGACAACCAGTTTATCATCTCAGAGCACAACCAGACGAGGGCATCCCTTAAACAGTGGAGAGGTACTTAAATATATATGTTTCTATCCATAATGTTACAGTGGTCGAGTAGGAAAAAATACTTGAAATGATATTTAGTCTGACCTACATCTGCACAGTATTTCGGGGTTAAAAAAAGTGAGGAAGTCTCATGAAGTGGATAGTCTGTGCATTCGAAGGCAGGAATCAAGACTCCTCAGTGGGTAACACCCCTTTCTGGCACAGCCTGGCCAGCAAACCGCTGAGTTGTAGCAGTGAGTTCACTCCCTCTGCAATCCTCAGATGCGTGAAGCCAATCTCCTGAAATGAGATAAGGTGTTGTGAAGGGTGGGTATAAAATAGATGATGCATAAGGACAGCACAGCATGGAACATGACAGGACACTTGGGTTCGCCAGGACTTTTTCCCAGGGGGAGCAAGCCTCTCGTTAGCCGCAACCTGATAAACCATAAACAGAAGGGGGTCGGTACTGAAATGTTTTCAAGCAAGATGCTGGTTCTTCAGGGTGTTTCCTCCCTTTTTTCATTTCTAGTGATTTTTCATTCCATTCCCCCCTTCTTCATTTTTCAATTTTTTTTCTGGGGGGGGCCCTTGTGACACCATGTGACAGGTTGCCACATAGTACCACAGTGGCACATGACACGGTGTCATTGTGAGAATGGCTGAATCTTTAAAGAACTTCCCTGCCAACCAACGACAGGGATTTATCACGGGGCACAACTACTCGTCAAGTCTAGAACAGTGGGCACAGGAAGGTCAAAGCATAGGCCGACCTTGATGAACTCCAGCTTAAGGTATTCGGCCATGTCGTACGTCTTGCACACCCGGAACATGTTGGAGATGATGTCTTCAGGTGCGTAGCCCATGTCCCACATGTGTTCCATCACCTCGTAGGCCTTGTCCACGTCCCCCTCAATGCACCTGGCAAACATGTCTTTGATGAGGATGGGGTGGGGCTCATCGCAAACCTGCCCAAGAAGGAAAAAGAGACGGGTCTTGGCCAAGTTCATCCTGGGATGGTTTGTCAATCGCACACTCATCCAAGTCGCTGTCCAGTTCAAAGTCTGCCTTTGCCCCACCAACTCAAGGGTTAGCCTCCATGATGACCGAGTCCTGCTTGGCTGGGTTAATCTACTCCAATCCCCTTGGTTCCGAACCAGTGGTAAATTTTGCTTGGTAACCTACACATGGGTACCAAGCGAAATCGAACAGCGCTTGTCGAATGGCAGATCTGGTGACTTTTGACTCAATTTGCCAGGTTGGAACACAGTTTAATATTCGGTAATGCAGCACTGGATGCTGAAAAAACATGTTTAAATGGGACAGTCACGTTTGGCAAATCTTGAGACGAAGTAAAATTTTAATAATGCTTGCACACTACAAACTACACGTAGAACAGGTGGACAACTACCAGTTATTGGATTTACTGCATTTGGTGAAAGGTCTCTAGAAAAAATGGACTCACTTTGAATACATTCTCGCTGTTGATGACCCCAAACCCAGAATACGTTGACTGCATGTTGTTTATTGCCTGAAAATGAAAACAAACAGGCTGAATTCATTTGAATTTTAAGCATTTCTTTAATGGAATCACTGTGCTACAACAAACATTGAAAATATATTCTCCTTTCCTCAGAAATGTCCTAATATTTGTGAAGGAACTGATAACTAACTTTAGATCAGTCGTTAATTCATTTTACGAGTGAAGAAAAGTGACAAAAACCCAAAGCAAAACAAAAATTAAGTGACCAACTGTTGTTGTAATTGCATTGTACATTTAGCAGTGCGAATCTCTAAAACGTTTCACATTCAATCCAGTCAGTGAAAATATGTGGTGCCTGGTTGATACACACATGGTTTATCATGTAACCTGAGCCTAGTTCAAGCCCAGCACCAATTGTCTTTTCTTTATTTTTTCTTAGGTTCATCCTTTTCTTTATTTGTTTCAAGCAGATCCTATGTTTACTTTCCACAGACGATTTGTTTCTGCTTTTTTGGTACCTTCATAACCCCAGGATTGTTTTAAAGGAGTACTGTCTAAGATCTGTTCACTGCAGACTGGTCTGGTTCCTTTTTCCACTGTAGCAGATTGGTGCAACAGGAGGAGACAGCAACCCACCGAAGAACCGTGTATATAATGTGAAAAAGGTTACCTGTCTCATGTCACCCTGGGCTGTGTAGATGATGGCCTCCAGCCCATCGTCTGTGCATTCCACCCCTTCCTGCTCTCCAATCTCCATCAGTCGCTGGAGAAGCTGCTTGTCAGTCAGCCGCGAGTACCGCAAAACGGCACAGCGTGACTGGATGGGCTCGATGATCTTGTCCGAGGCGTTGCAGGCCAGGGCAAAGCGTGTGGTCTTGGAGTAGATCTCCATGGTGCGGCGCAAGGCTTGCTGGGCTCCACTGGTCATACTATCGTCGGATAGATGCACATATATCCACAGAACATACAGAAAAAGGGCAGTAACTGTAATAAAATATTGACACTTTTCAAGGCTATCAATAGCTGAAAAGGAAAAAGATTTCTCACAAATAGCCAGAATTATATGAATCCGGAACTTGGCTTGTTTGTACAAAGAGCTTAAAGCAGGAAAACCTGAATGATTAGGAACTTTTAAACATTCACAATTTTTTTCCGGTTACAAATCCCCCAAATCCTGAGAAATTTGGTGTCAGTAGTCTTCATTCAGGAATATCCTAATGAGATGAATGCCTAGTATCAGATTAGTGGCAGTGCAGAACCCAATTAGGACAGCCAGGATAATGAGGATTTTTCAAGGTCCTGTTTTGTTTCTGTTACCGACTTTAAGCTCCAATTTGGCAGATTCGTCCCCCTTACAGTGAAAACAGTTAAGCTCAGTGCAGCTCCATTTGCTACGATGGAAAGATCTAATCATCCAACGCTAAGGTTTGGAGTAAGTATGTTTAAAATTGTGCAGGTTTGAAACTGATTCTTGATATTGAAATAAAGCAGTGAGCTCTGACGAAGCTAAGATTTGGAGAACGGCCTGCAGGAAGTAAGATCCGAGTTCAACCAACTGGTATATAATACAAGCTAGTCAGCTTAGACTAGTTTATTGTATTTTCTATTCAAAAAGTCACATCGTTCACAAGATATGTCTGTTCATGAACTGTAGCCAATAAAACAAAACAGCATTCCTTGAAGCTACCCTCAGGTCTGAAAGAAAGACAGGACAAAGTAGAAATCTCTCAGTGACATTACTTTTAAACATTTGGTTAATTACATTCATAGCTCTAAACTTCTTTGGGGCAACCTGCTATCACAGACTAAAAAAGATCAGGAAAGTGGAGAGTGCGTGCTTCTTTCTTCAAAGTTCAGCCCAATTCTGAGCCCTGCAGCCATCTCTCACCTGTCTGCCTCATCCAGAATAATGACCTTGTGGCGACCTTTGGGCAGCGTGACCTTCTTCTGAGCAAATGTTTTGATCTTGTTCCTGACAACATCAATGCCTCTACAAAATGGAGGAAAAACCATGAGATCCGACTTTAAATTAAAAACCGCACTTGTTACAATTTCAAGTATTAGCTGGGGCGGGAGAGTTATATAGCTACCTTGTGCCTTCCATAATTACCTAGTACCCCATGTCATTTTGTGGCACATGTCAAGAACCTCTGTCAAACAGATTTATGTACTGATTATGTTGCACTTTGTTTACAAGTTCACTTTCCTGTGAAGCTTTCAATCAGACTTCCCCTCCAAGTTTCCATGAGGAAGCATACATGAATAAAGCACGGCATCATCTGTACACAGGCCTGTTGAGATTTGCAGTATTTTGTCTGGTTTACGTCAAGTTCTGAATTTTCACAAACAATTACCCCAAAATAAAAAAAAAATAAATCATAGTTCAAAAAGACAAGTCCTAAAAAGACTTACACTACTTTGTTTTAAAGTTCTCCCTACAAGTTTAATGTACTTTTTAGGCCGTGTCCAATTTTGACAACAGACAACGGATTTTTATTTCTCACGAACCTGTCATTGGATGCGTTCATTTCCAGCACTGCATCTTTGTAGTTAGGACCCAGCAATGCGTGACACAGGCATAGGATACTTGTGGTTTTACCGGTGCCCGGTGGCCCCTGAAAGAAACACAGCCACAGCAAGAAAATCTCCATCAATCACTTGATTTCAATACTAACTCTCAAAAACAGAACGAGATTGATCGACGGGGGGGTGTCAAATATTTGACTGGATGCTCCCTATACATGCATATATGGTCTTGCCAGGGACTGCCCTTCATGGAGAAATACCGTCAAGGTCACAAGCTGAATGTATCAGCCGTGATGAGATCACACCAAAAACCGCGCTAAGGGGTGAAAAATATCCCACAAGAAATCCTGGCCAATGGGCTTGACATGCGCAAGTGCAAAGTGGGAAAAAGTTCCCTATCCGACCAACATGATTCTCAAGATTCATAATTCAGCAGTTAATATGACCAACCGAAACTCTTCCTTTGACAATTTCAGTTATTCCCAAGCTCACTGGAGATGCCTTCCAAATAAAAAAAAGGTGAAGTAGAATTTTTCACCCCACTTTTGGTTGCAAGAACACATACATCGTGGCTGGATCTGGAACTCCCGCCATTTTGAAACCTCAACACTTACAGCTATGATAACATTGGGTACGTTGCCTTCCCTGGAGAAGACTTCCAGCCTGCTTATGGTCTCCTCGTTCCCTACGATGTCAGTCAGCAGAGTTGGTCTGTACTTCTCAACCCTGACAGAACAAAGACCATGCCGAAGTCATACCATTTTTTTTTATACCAAACCAACTTTTCTAGGAAGACTGTGGTCCCCGTTCACCGGCACATTACGTCATTACTGGCACTTTGCTCTGGACAATTCTATTGGGGAGAGTTCTATACACGAACATAACTCATTTTTCTGAACAGTAGTTACAAGCCATCAGGAAGTGATAACATGTCCAAAAAAACAAAGTCAGCAGGGAAAAAATATCAAAGTATTTAGAAAACACTTGAAATTTTCAGACCAGCTCATTGGGGCTGTGCACAGGGTGTCAACTGGTGTCAGTGTAAGGAACTCCTCCCCTTTATTTAAAGGGGAAAAAGGTTTGAGAACAATTGGGTGGACAACTGACGCCTCTAACTCATGATCATGTGCAGTGGTCAACTTGGGCACCATCAGTCAGTCTGTACCATCAGTATGCTACATCAATCGTGTAATAAATCATGTGTATCTCCAACTTTACAGTTCCTTTTTGAAGCAATCTTTCACAACTGTAAATTAGAATGAAAAGACGAATTGTGCAATACAATACTATTTTTTAGGGGATTGTACATGTAAACTGGGGACCCCGTTCCTATAATAGAAGGGAGAGCTACATTTGAGCTTTTGAATTCACCGTGGTTGGTAACTGTGATATCATGCTCAATAACTGTAGGGTTGATGTTGTCAAAAAGGGTAGGGTTTAGAGTTTTGAGGGAAATTACAAGGGAAAACTGAGTTTGAACACATGACACATAGTGGATTCCAATTTGCATGGGTAATTATCAGTAAGTCACATTTTCTCACAATTTACAATTTGAAATTTCAAAAAAAATAGGGTCAATGCAATAAAGAGAGTGTTCCTGGGGGGGGGGTACTTACCAGTTTTGCAAGATTATTGACACAAAACTGGGGGGTCCCTAAGTAGGCCCCATCTCCCTTTTATCAATCAATCAATCAACATCGCCACTCCACAACTGTGCTCGACAAATCTGGGCAACATTCACCTGATGCCAGTAGTATCAAACTATGTCACAGTCAAGTGATGGTCTGATCATCTGATGGTCCCCATCTTGTTTTGCTTAAAAAAAAAAGCCGGCTAAAATGTTGCATCCTGACTCCACTTTTCTCATGGCCTAGGTATCATCTCAATAAAAGTCAGTCATTATAGAAATGCTGGAAAGACACAAATTTTGGACCGAGAAACATTTAGGTTGGCCACTGTTATACAAATTTATATTGCAAAAATTGTGACTACTGCAAGGACTGAGGAGGGTCGATCACATAGTGCATCACCCCCCCCCCCGTGTGTTCGTTGCAAGCGTTGAGCTGAGCAAGACATCCATCCAAACAATGTTGTTGGGAAATATTTAGAAAATTCTCTTCTCTCCCCATAGACTTTGTACACAACTGCTGAAGTGGAGTCAGGATGCAACATTTTTTCCCTTTGTCATGTCAAAAGCCTCGACTGACTTACCATGGTAATTCGTACTTCGACTTTTTACTCGATTTGTCCGTCGATGTTGACTGCTTCCCCACGTCTGTTAGTGTTAAGTCAGTTTCCATACTTTCCTCCATTTCAAAAACGGCCGAGATTCCCGAAGTCCCAAGATGATAACAGTTTCTCTTGAGCCTAATTTGATTTGCAAGTGTTGTTAGTTGATGAAAGTTTTGAGGCAAATTTTGTAACTATAACTTCAAAGCCTACAAGACGTACTAGGCCTGCTGTGTCCGTTCTCCAGCGTAGGGGGCCGTACTACTGCTGTACGATTCAGTCCACGCTGGTCAGCTGGTATAAAGTGGTGTGATGCTCTCTCTGCATGTTTCGCGCCACCAGAGGGTCACAGATTACTTAAGTGTAAAATTCTCTGTGATTGGCTCTTATCTAAACTAGTTTCTAGATTACTCCAATAGGCAATAACGTTCTTACTTCCTTGGACGTAGTCTGTATCATTCTCAGAGGACTTCTATTTTAACATCCGATGGTTTATTTGGGAACGAGGTTGATGTAAACAACATGGACATGTCCAACGCACAGTCGTGACGATCGATGATAGATCATGCCAGGTTTGCAAACCGTTTTTTCACTGGAATCGCAGTAAGTTTATTGTTTCTGAGATCTGCGGAATGAATATACATGTTATTTAGCTCTATTTTATGTCAGTATCAATGTTTTTAGGTTTTAAAAATGGTGATAGATTCGCAGGAAAGAGTTCCATACCCCCACGGCGCGGCATACACGTACACGTAGACCAGTCGCCGTGACAGTGTGGGCAGGGTTTGTGTACAAACCCAGTGACTAGTCTGAAACATTCTACAACAAGTATTTTCTAAGTAAACAACTTGGTATTTTCCCTCCCAAATTGAACATTTCTGGACACATATTTGCTTTCTTAAAGTTCATTGTAGGGAAAGATTACTGGCATGACTGGCATCTGAAGCATATGGAACTCTTTCCAATTCACAGAGTAAACTGCGTGCCATAGCTAGGCATGTGACAATTTTTCAAGTTAGTCTGATTTAGATGTAACATATGCCAAAAGATAGGTTTTAAGCCCTTCGCTACGGATGACTGCTACTACAGCACCTTTGCCATGTTTGTGTGAGCATTAGTGCATACCACACATATGTTTTCACCATGCAGCTGCTGGTTCAATGGGGCCTGCTGCTGGATAAAGCCCTCCATTCAGGGCATGCCACAGCCCAGCAGTGGTGGTCAAAATAATCCTGTCGCAAAGGGGTTAAAATAAGCTTTTTAATGATACCAAAAGCAATATTATGCGATGTTGGGTTGGGGAGTTGTGATTTTTTAAAGAATTTTAGATGGGTGTATTTTGTGCCTCCGTATTTGTATTGAATAACATAGGAATCTTCTGAAAAAACTGTGACCCGCAATCCTTGCTTTGCGTTATGTGTCACTTTCTTTGAACATCGGCCATTCTATGCACCGTTGATCACGGCAAGATGACGTACACCACATGGGACTGAACACCCCGTAGTCTGATAAAAAAACACCCCTTCGAAGGTTCAGAATTTGCTCAAATTACACCCACTTACAGCTCAAGAGTTATGTTTCACAATGATTCACTTTAAAATGACAATGCGTTGTTACAAATCAGGATTAGTTGGGTGGAATTTCAAGCTCAAACTTTAGCGGCTCCGTAATGGCACTTCCTGGAAGTCGATTGGAAAATTTCAAAAACGAACATGTACTTCATGTTTTTCTCATTACATATTCATTAATTTGTCCACCAGACTGCTTACAACAGCCAATCAGCAGCGCGAAATCTGAACACACCTTCTGCAGACAGATAATCAGGCTAATGCTTGTGTGGGCACCTTTCGGAGGTTTGCACATACCTACCATAGCCTAGGAGTAGGACTGCACTGTGCAGCAGCTTAGTTACAACTTTTAAGTTGGCCACACTACATGACTTTCGTGACTTTGTACGGTAGGTACATATGTTATACTTCAAGCATGTTGAGAACTCAAAGATACCACACTAGTTCTCCATTACAGAGGACCTGTGTATGACATCACATTAGAGAAATAGAGGGCCTTTCTTTCTTCCTCTAGGATGGGCTCAAGTAAACCCTTGGTGCATTCATTGTCATTAAATCTCAATAACAAAACATGTCCTCTGGGAGGGTGCTCCACAGAGGCCCTCTATACTCCGTATGACTTGGAGTCAGTGAAGTTAACACCTATGGCTTTTAAAATGACTTAGGCCTATGGGCTTTTAAAATCAAACGAGAGAGTTGAATGATCCACAGGCGGAACAAAGCTATTTAATTAAGGCTGTACTATAGCTGGGTCATTCCATGATGTTCGGGCACAATTTGTGACGATGTCCTTGTTACATGGGTAACTTTACCACCTATCATGACCTGTAGAGTAGAACAGTTACTCTGTAAAAATAACACACACCTCTGTATCCAGCCTTGCAAGATGTAGCACAATGTCAATTTGGAATCCACATGCAGGGAAATAGCTGATCATTTTTACGGAACCCATGTAACAATGGACACCATCACAACTTGTGCCCTAACCTCATGGAATGACCCAGCTCTTAAAAGGGGTGGAACAAAGGTTTCAGAGCATGAGACCGAGTATTTTGGACAAAAAATTAGATTTTTACTCACCAATCTCTCAGTCCCCCCCTGACGACGATCATTTTACTGTTCATGCCGTTAGTGTTTATTACACTGCACATGCGTCTGACCCACCGATGGCAAAGCTTATGCCTCATCTACCTGTAGGTTTGAACACCATGCCAGGAATAGTCTTGGGTTCTTTATCTGGCGCACTCATGGTAGTGCAGTGGATGACACACCTCAATATTCTAGGGATAGGCCGTAACCTAAGAACAAATCTTCCTTAGCTCAGACAGTGTCAGATTGTTGTTGGCACTGGTTGTTTATTAAGCTTCATAAATTACGTTGAATGAAAATACAACATGTACGAGGATAGATGGAATCTGCATCATTTTCGATCTTACATAATGGCCAGAAAGAATTGTTGGAACAGAAAATGATCAGATATAAAACCTTTTTAATTGTACTCCCGTACTTCTTTGCAGCTGTTGTGCAGAATCAATAAAGTCTATGAAGTAACTTAGATTTATTCACCATTGTGTCTTTCCTATCCATTGCACTAACTTTTGATTGCTGCCTAACTTTCAAATTGAACTGACACGTATAGTCAAACAATTCTTCAATTTTGTGTGAAAGCCACACGTGTATAGTCTTTCTGATCACCTAGCACAATGTTCCTCTGTTTTTCTTGTAATAAATTTGAAATTTGCTTTCAACCTTTTCCTCCTCTAGGTTTGTACTTATGAGAGAGTGCAACTTGCAAAACCACTGAAATTGAAAGGAGATACCAAGAAAAGTATGTGTAGATGCGTTTACAATGTACCACTGTCAAACTCATTAGCATCGTGAAACCATGCCTCGAGCCAAGACTACTGCAAAGAAGAATGATGCCGCAAGGGGTGCAGCAGCAACTCAAGCTAAGAAAGGTAACTGTACATGTATCAGCTGACCTCCTGGAACATTTCCCCAGGAATCTGCCAAAGTCTGGAATAGATGTAAAATAGGACATGAAGAACTTTTTCATGTAAAAGTGATTGAGGTACGCTGTTCACCCAAATATTATGAATCAATTGTAGTTAGGTTTAAGTTTTATAAAAGGGACCAGTTGAAGACATTTCACCTTAATTACAACCTTATATTCATTATCCCTCGTGAAAGGGGTTTGGCCTCGAAATTTCTTTGCTTTTTGAGAAGTTGAACCTAAAAAATGCAGCTATTGCCAAAGAAATGGCAAGAGGATGTTATCCAGATACATCAACAGAATATGAAGGTGCTACCAAGCCAATGTAATCAGATCCTGACTGACTTGTATTGAAATAGGCCCTACCATCTCAGGGAGAAAGCCAGCCAAGAAGTCCACTGCCAATGTGGCAGGTACACTGGAGATGACGAGTCCGGGGTCCTCGGACTCGTCCTCACAGCTAAACCCCTCCAGGCAGGGGAAACGACCACCTGGGAGAAGGCAGAAGACAGGAGATACAGCCAAGAGCAGTGCCCCTGCTGGCCCGGGCTGGGGAGAAATAGCCTCAAAGGGAGGCAGTGGGCGGGCTAGGAAAGGATGGGTACCAGATAAGACTGATGATGTGCCAGGTGACTCGCAAAGAGATGCGGGAGAGAAAAAAGGAACTGGAGTAAAAAGAAGTCATAAAATGAGAGGGAAGAATCAGGTAAGAATTGGCATTCTGTTTTCAATCTACTTGCATCACTTATTGCAAGTTTACCTATTTGATTGTCAACCGACAGCTGAATCTGGAATCTCAACAATTTCTTGTCAGTATCGTTACTTCCAATGTAACTGACCCCCACCTACATGTACATACGCCGCCGCTCCTGCTTTGCTCGGAAGAAGCGCGAATTGTTTCATTGTTCCAGCTCAGGGACTCCGGAAAAGAGCCATCATGATTCCATGGGCTTAGGATTGATCTCACCAATTGCCCCTGTGACTTAGCAGCAGAGCAGACTGTGAAACAACTGTAGCATTTCAGAAAAAAAGGAAACTTGAATCATTCCAAACATACAAGTGAATCGCTTCCATAAATGATTTTTGCATGATTATTGCCTAAGAAGACATCCAAAAATCATTTATGGCAGTAATTCACTCGCATGCTTGGAATGAATTAGTCTTGTTTTTGTTTAGGAAGACCATAAACTGGATCTGATAAAGTTTTTAATTCATTTGTATACTTATTTCATCAGGGAGAAGTTCCTGTTGGAAGCAGAGAAGGCAGTCCCACTAAACGGAGACGCCAAACCGGTATGACGATTTGTAAATTTTAAATTCAACCTAATATCTTCAACAGTAGTTTGAAGATGAGCCCTGGCAAATTCAAATCCATTCAGGAGATGCCTAAGCAGCAAGTCTGCTGAGTTGTCTTGGCATGCTTGTCTCTGCAAGCTCGTTTAGAGTTGCTACCCACTGTTCAGTCTTAAATTTCAATCGTGTAGGTCAGAGGAAAGCCTTTGGCCAGGAGGACTACCTAGAGCGACAAGTGTCAGCCCAGAGCATCGCTAAATGGCAGACCATGACCAAGACCACCCAAGAATTCTTGCACCAGATTGCCGACAGTGCTATTGCGTAAGATGTACACTAAACCAACGAGACATAATTACTGCTATGACACGGTACTCCTGTGTGCATTCTTGAGCTGGACGTTTGCGTGCAGTTAGCAAATTAAAACATCCTATTGGTCAAAGAGGTGCTTAACCTGTACATAACACCAGATGGGACCAATTTCCTAGAGCTGCTTAAGCACAAATTTGCTTAAGCGTGAGAAAACCTTGCTTGATAAATCAGGTAACCAGCCTGAACTCCATGTTAGATATATTGTTTTGGGATTGTATTTAGCTGTCTTTTGGTTGGCATGACAATCAGATAGAGTTTGAGCTGGTAACCTTTCATAAATCTTGTGCTTAAGCAGCTCTTTGAAATTGGCCCCAGCTGTATGCAAGCATGGTACTACTGCTGTAACGGTTTCGAACTTGGAGGTGCCAAATTAGCCTACAGTAGTTTTTCCAGACTCGGGAAATTAGTAGCAAGCATGGCACGTCATTTACACATGCAAAGCCGTTAGTTCACAAGAACGACAAGACATGACCTTGGTTTGGTCTCGGAAGTAGCCATACTGTGCCATTCAGTGATACCCCTGTCTGAGTTATGCCTGTGTAGTCATCGCATTGCATCTTCATATGGAATTACTCGCTGACAACGACACCTCCATGCACCCCCATTTTCATGTATTCAAAAACAAAAGGTAAGATGTGACCGTGTTGATGGCATCTCTGTTTCTTTTTTCTCACAGTGTTGTTCTGAGTGAGACAGATAGACCTATCAACAATGACATTCAAGACCATCTCAACAACTTAAAAACAAGGTTGGAACTTTATTCCAAATCACATCAAACAAAACCTTTGTGATTTGTCTCTTAAAAGCCATTCATTCCTTCGTGGCATTCTTGCAGTTTTTTTCAGTTTGAATTGTGACAATTTCCAGAAAGAAATTGCCCAGCTGACTGGCTTACTTGTGAGTGATATTAGCTGAACAGTCTTTTAACCTTCAGTGAAAAAGACAAAAATGAGATTGCCTGCAAATAAGTGTTAGATGTTGTTTTTGACCAATTCTTTGTCTTTGTATTTTGCAGGCTGTTGAAGAGCTTTGCATCACTTAAAGTTCCCAGTAGGAGACAGCCTAACTACAAAGACATGGAAAAACACACTGTCAGTACAGTTTTGGTATTTATGGAATTATCTAAAAGTGTCAGAGTCATTCTTTTCAACAATGACGTTTCTAATGTCTATGAATCAATTTGATTCTTCAAAATCCTTTTGCTTAATTGGCCTGCATTGTAGCATTCCCCCTCTGCCTACCAGCATGACTTGCATTCAGGTTTTTCTTACAAAAACTGAGAAGCTTACCGGTAGAAGGAAAATTCAGTAGCAAGCTATCTTGCAGGCAATGTTTAAACAATTTTTGGATGGCGTATCGTCAAGGAGTGAAATACCAATCGTTTTTTTAACAGCCTGTGATGTGGGTTCCTTTGTGTGAGGCACCTGGGAAGCCAGTGATGCGGTGCCTAGTTTTGGGTTTATTCACAAACGACCATTCCTTTGAGGTTGTGGTTTTTGTCAATCTGTCCTTACAGCGCCTCTTGGAAGCAGCCCTTGTGGAAACTAGCAACCAAGTGGAATGCTTGGAGAAAGAAGTTAAACTGCAGCAAGAGTAAGTAGAGGCATAGATGGTTTCCTCCAAACTTCAGCTTGATCTCCAGGTTTGCCGTGGGTGTCATTTATTGAGCTGTGGAACTAAGTTTAGGTAAAACCTGCTCAGTGCCTCTCCATTTGCCGCCAGAGAAACACCATACCGTGTCATTGTGGTCATAGGTCAGTGAATGCTCTGTTGGATTGAATTTAGGAGATGCTTGAAGAAGATTTTAGAGCTGACAATGAAGCCAAAGTGGAGATGAAGATTGGATTGTGGCAGAGACCTTTGTTTTCAGAACTTGTGGTGTGGTGAAAAGTGGTGATGGTTTTGGTATGTGAGATCTGTTGGTGGAATGGTCGTGAGCCTGAGGTTGCTTTCAATAGGCACAACAAAAGGATTGCAAACAAAATGTGGATGGCAAAATCTAGAACAAAGGTTGTTGCTGTGGAGTCTGTTTAGAATATAAAATGCTCAGTAAAGATTAACTTACGGGGTCATGTTTGGGGGATTGAAACAGGTTACTCGAACAGAAAGAGGAGGAATTGGAGAGACTTGAAGTTACAGATCAGCAAGACCACAGTGACAGCAATTCAGAGATCGCCAAGGAGGTAAGAAACTAGGCATTGTGTTTTAATTTGTTGTTTGCAAGGGAGAAAACAATAAGCTTGCAGAATATCTGAGCAGATTGACTTGTTTCCCCTAAAGCTGTGTTCCGAGTTGCTTGTTTTATGGCTACGTCTTCCCTTTATTATCATTTATATTTATCATTTGTAGTTTGCCAAGGCAAATGATAATATAATAATGTATTCTTCATATAACGTTTTACACAATAAGTCTCCAATGCTTCACAGCATATATTAAAAAAATAATAGTAATCCACGATTAATGAGTAAAAGTAAATGTATAGGTACAATATATATCATATTGTTACATTTAAAACAAGTTGGATGATATGTCAACACTCTACGCACAAACACATTACAGTAAATAAAACTAAACTCAAAGTTAACATCTTTTAAAGAAAAGTCTTCAGTTGTGATTTAGAAGTCCCTAAATTCTCAATATTTCTAAGAAAAACTGGTAAACTTTTCCACAGCAGAGGGGCGTAAACCATGAAACCACGATCTCCATCTTACCTACAGTACCAGGCTTAGTTATTGTCTTGTAGTTTGCATTTGTTTTGTGGTGTTGCGTGCGATGTAGAGAACATCGCAGCTCAATAAAAGTAAAATTTGAAACTTGCGCTAGCTTTGGTGTACAGTAAGTTGTTAGTCCAATTGATGTTGCACTTTTTCACCCTCGTCTGTGTGATCCGCTGGACCTCATCATTTATTGAGAAGTCAGCATGCTGCTTACCCCTTAAAGATCCACGGTTGATTTCATTACATCCCAGAATGATACTCGCCAAGAAATGAGATTTTTTCATTTATTTGTACGGCTTATGAACATACTGTTCTTAAAATTGATGGAGAAATGCATTGTTTTTTGGTTTTGGTAATGCAACCAAAATATGAAAACAGGCTTTTAATCGCAGAACTTGTTTCGTAGTAATCACAGTCTGAGACCTCAATTCTTTTGCCGCATGGCTTGTACAGGAATCCTCTCTTTTTATATAGCTCCACCCACTGCTGCAGGATACCAGGCAAGAAGTTCTGGGACTGCCTCATCTTAGGAGAAGTTGCCGTAGCAACACATCATCACAGGTAGGCAGAAGTGCTTCACATTTTCAGCATTGGCTGTGACAAATGACCAGATAACACAGCAACATGTTAAATGGCAACTGCCCTGTATCATTTTTCAATGCCGGTGCATCTTTCAAACCTTCAAAAATTATGAAACAACGTTATATTTTGAAGGCATACGTCTTCACTGGCACATTCCTAATATGTAAGCTTTTAAAGGACTGTGAAGTTCACTGTTGATAAAATGACTGGACTGGTGCTATTTCAATCCAAGAGCATCTTACAAACATCTTACAAACCTCTGGATAGATTTTGAAGTATCAGGGAAGGTCAGAGTATTAACATTGGCTTCAGAAAGCATCTATGTACTTCAGATTTTGGTTTCTGGTGTTCATTTTCAGAATGTTAGGAGTTCATGTCAGCAGCAAGTTGTGGAGACGTTGCGTCATTTGAGCCAAGCAGGTAGTGGCGGAACAGTCAACGCGACGGACTTCATCGTTGCCTTGTCTGCTATACAAGCAGCTCTTCCTCAGTAATTCCTAAAATTTCAAATCTCTGGCAGAATTTACACGGGAGTTTAGCAGTTTGATCTGCATTCTTGGGCAGTGCTGTGGTTTGGTCCATCACCAGTCCTGTCTCAAGTCCAGGGACAGGTAACAAGGTGAACGAATGACAAAGGAGTGCTTGGTCACAGTTGATTCGAATATACAGCTTCTGACTTGGCTTAAAATGGGAGGACTTGTGACGGACTTGCCAAACCTACATGTAGGTTTGCCCTTGGAAATTGGTATATTTTTGATTAATATTCACATGCTCAGTGCGTTAACTTACCAAGTGCTGAACCCCCTCTGCTTACATGTACCAAGGCCCCTCCCACGTCACACTGTCATCACAGCAACACATACGGTAGTTTGCCTTCAAGCTGAACCCAGAATTTCCATTGAATAAACTCAAAAATTTATTATAAATTATTTATTGTGTGATAAATTGCCTGAGTAATGGCATACCGTGGTTGAGTTCAATAATGCCAATACAAGTACCAGCATTCTTACGATCTGTTGATAATGAGGATTTGTCTGAGACATCCGGAATAGATTGGAGTTGCGGGTGACAAATGGTTGGCAGGAATACCGGGTTTATAATCATACATGGTCTCTGTGTTATGACCAGAGCTGTAGCTAAAAAAAAAACCACTGTGGTGCAGACTGTTTTCTGGCTGGATTGCTGAGATGGTGTTGTATCAGAAAGAACAAGGAGTGTGCATCCGCCAGCCAGCTGGGCACATGTATGCACATGTACACCTCTGTGTTACAGTGAATCTTATTTCAAATTTTTGTTTTGCTATTTTAAAAATTACTTTTGTGCCTTTTCGGTTTTTTTATACCAATGCGAACTTCCATACTCATGAGCGAAGCTGTGATGCCATTCCAAGGAGAAAAATCCCTTATATTGTATTGATTTGCACATAAGCAGTTGGTATAGCTGATATTTTCCTGGTCTAAATTTCCTTTTCTTTGGTCATTCATTATTGTTTGAGTTGGTGGCAATAAACCAATATGCAATACTTTCTCGGATATGTTTTCAGGGAACAACGTTTGGGTTCACAATTTTAAAAGAAAACCATGTCAGCTTAGCAGTGTCTTCCTAGTTGACAACAGAGCAGCACTGCCCTCTGTTGAACATGAAAGTATAGAAAATTTCAAAGGTTGAAAAAGGTGCCTTTCCCAATACACTCAATCCCAAAAGGATGTCAAATTGTTTTCATATGTTGAAGAGCAGTATAAAGTAGAAAAGAAGTGTGTCTTTGTGGCTGGTCCCCTTTCATTGTACGTGTAGTTTTAATCTCAAATAAATTGTGAGGTTTTCTGTATCTTGATGTAATTAATGCGAAAAATTGAGACTGTTTTTCTAAGCCTCTTTTATCTGTCAAAACTTTGAAATTGTCAGCAGCCAAATAGATGCCAGCTGGCAAGCTTCATTTTCATCCTAATTGCTAACCGGTGATTTGGAATACTGGCTAGCAAGTTTTTAATGTGCCAATTCCATGCAACCACTCAACACAAGAATCCGCTTCGCACACAGCATATTTGCTAAGCCATGTCAGGACACCAGCGGAACTGTCTTAATAAGACAGCATCGCAGCCATTTCTTAGTTGTGAAAATCTGCAATTTGGTATTTGCTACTATCAGCAATTTCATGAATATTGACTCAGGTGAATCACGTTTAGCACAATTAACTCCAGGTGCCAGACAATCAGCTTTTGCCATTCAGTTTTGTGACGTGGGAGAAATACTGTGTAATCAGTCAGTGACCGTATAAATTGACTTTCCACAGCTGTGCAGAGGCAGAACCAATGCATAAATGCATGAACCGCATTGTCTGTGTGGCTGAACCCAAATTACAGTAAAGTTTGAATTACAGCAAATATTCTGTGCTTCATTTGAAAAATGTGGGAAAAAATGTGGAAATTCACACTAAGGGGACTTTGGGGAGGAAATCCAACTGTGATCGTTTTTTAAGGTTGAACATTTATTTCAAGTAATTGCATTCCACTGACAATGCAATCGATATTTTTGGTCTGTTATGTCATTGACTCACTTGAGTTACAATGTATTCTGTCCCGAGTTGCCGCCAGAAATCATTTCAGTCCTTACTCTTTTGGCATCTTTTTTCTTGTTTTCAATAGCAATCAATTCTGAACACCTGCAACAAAATTGCATCACTTACAGTATCATTTACTAGCAGATTTATGTACATATATTTGCATAGTAATTCTGGAAATGCTTGCAATTATTATGTAACTCACGTCAGGATCAACGCACCGTACAGCAACTTACGCATATGATGCAAGATATAGGGTGGAGAGAACCCCGACCCCCCGCCTTGGTGTTGGTCATTGTTTGATCAGAATCTCAGGAATTCTTTGCAGACTTCTAGGGAGGATGTGTTAGGTAACAATACTCTATAGAGTGTGTATAGGGATTGGACATGTGGGGGGGTACCCATCGGCCCCATATCGTGCACGGTGTCAACTTATGAATACGTAAGTATATCATTTGCATAACTCTTCTGTTTTTATTGTAAATATGTGTTGGCCTGAGGTTTTTGATATTTCAAGTAAAGTTGATCTGTTGAAAAACCTTTATGATAAAAATGTCCTCATTTTTGTTTTGTTTTTCCCTTTCCAGTATCATGCTTTTAGAGAGTGTTTGGATGCTGTAAAAGTACAAAGAAAGATTTAGAGTATGTGTTCGAAGTCAAAAGCATTTAAATAAAGGCACTCAAACTAATCCCTTTCATTTGCATTTCATTTGGTTTGTGTCTTTTATCGTTAAGACAAGCACCAGCAGGAGTACTCCAGACTAAAGTACCGTCCGTTTTCAAGAAACAAGAACCTTTAGAAAATAAATGAAGCCAATTTAAGTTCCTGTATGTTTGCATCTGAATGTTGGTGTTAAAGGAATTTTGGGCGGCCTGTTTTTTTGTTGAATGTATGCAAAAACAAACCAATTCTGAGGTTGTCACTGGATTAGAAAAGAGGTCCCTCAAAATGGAAGAGAGCTTGATGAACACGGCCCAATTTGTACTGCTTTGTGCATTCACACCGAGGTCGTTAAATGATTTTTAAAAAATACATGTAGTCTTTTTTAATATACGTTGGGTATTAGGGCAAACCCGTTATATATAATTAACATGTAGTCTTGAGAAGTTGGAGTGTTGTAGCCTAGGAAAATCAGCAGGTTGTACTGAATAGTGACCATGGGTGTGATGGAAGGGTGCCCCCAGAGTAGCCTAGGAAAATCAGCAGGTTGTACTGAATAGTGACCATGGGTGTGATGGAA
>NW_019091438.1:989124-1088038 GCF_001949145.1 Acanthaster planci
CGGGTGCCCCCAGCAGAACAGTGGCAATGTTGTCATTTTTTTTAAAAAGCAAGTAACTTGCTCTGTCATCAAGCAATTTATGTACATGTACACCAGAAAATCGAGTCTCAACTATAACTACATGTGGCACACTATTAAACTTTATTTTATCCACAATCTTAAAAAGACACACGTTTTGAAACTCATAAAAACTTCATAAGGGTAAAGGAAGCTACATGTACAATGCACAGGCAGGGCCCAGTTATGGGTGAAATAGTTTCATGGTGTCCATGATTGTGGCTGTACACGGTGTCCCAGAAAAAACCAAACCCTGAGGAAAGGGGTTAATATGCCCAAACCATGAGATATGATTATAATGTACAAGGATCTCCGAAAAGTAGAAGCAGTATTATCTCTAATGATACCTTGATGGTATCCCTCCTGTCATGCATGACTGAACACCATTGTCTTGAAAATGGGGCATCCGAACTCAGTTGTAACACTTTGGATGTATTTACATGTATAAACACAGTAATTTACAGTGTAATTTCCAGGCTGGTAATTCCATACATTTAGGGTTCAAGTTTTTGTGTCCCTATCATATCTGACATATGATTTTGTAAGTTTAGAATGCAAAGTTCTTTAATGTCCGAGAGTGATCACGTGTATGTAAGTAATACACTCAAACAAATAAAACAATTTAAGTCAATTTCAAGGATAGTTTGGTGTCAAATTACACAGGTCAGGCAAAGTAGGTACACAGTGTCACACATTTGGACCCTGAATGAATAGAAACCCAATGTCAAGTTTACAAGTTTGTCCAAATTGCACACGGATATCAGAAAATTACATGCATCAAGCTCAACATCAAGAAAGGATCTTATGTCCATACAAAAGATTCTCTTATCTGATAAATTTTTCAAAATTTTACAATACAAAATTTATTTCCTGAAAAGAGACACCTTTCCCGTGAAAGACACTATTTTAACTGTCCATCTTGTTCACATTTCCCAACTAGTACATAAAAAAAACATTTTTTTAATCTCAACTTTGCACCTGTACATGTAATGTAAACATCTAGATTGCATTTGTGGCGTGTTCGCAACATGTTGTACTTTCCCCACAGGTTCCTCTATTATCATTGACACTAACCACTTTCTTTTTATAGTTGTTGCTTTTGTGCCCTTTCAAGCTCCATGTAGTTTGATATGCATCCATTCAATGATGTGGCTGCTGTTATGGCTTCAAACATCAGGCCTCGAGGAAAGGACCATGACCAAGCCACAGTCTACAACAATGAAGCCATGACCTCCGGCTGAAACAGGTTTGAGATACAAATGAAATCAGTGATCAATGGTCCGGGGGTGGGGGGGGCATTGTGTTGGGTTTTGTTTGGAGTGACTGTTGAGGACCAGGCAGTACAACTTTGGGTACAGTGCTTTCCACCATCAGCGGGGGCCATCATAAATGACAAGTGACAGTATTTCTCATTGCTACTGGATTGATACACATGACAGGACTAGCAAAACTTCCCTTCATTTTTTTAACTTGTGCTGTACAAATGTGAGTAGTTTACGAAGGTACATCTCAAAGCATAAGCCCTGTCCAACTTAACTGACTGTGGCTGGAAGCAACACATATCTGTGGGAAGTGGCCTACACAAGCCATAGCCATACCGGTCCCTTTTTGTACACAGTCTCCTTCTGCTTCGAAGTAGACAATGCCCTATTGGGCTATCATGGTCTATCACTGTTATCACAAACTACTGCAGATATGACTTTTCCCGACTGTCATATTTGCTGTGTCCCAGCTGCCAATTTTCACAGGAAGTTATAAATTCTATGGACATAAATGTAGAGCCACTGCCAACATGATAGGACATTTAATCTTCACATACACTGTAGATGTACAATGCAATGGGTATATTATCAGTACGGACAGAAAAAGCGGCAGTCTTTCAAGATGGCCAATTCCTTTTATCTGCTATTTTAAATCCACAGGAAAGAAACACCAGACACTCCCTTGCCAATATTCAGCACTTCAAGGACAGGCCAGTATAACTGCGGTGCCCCTGTGGTAAGAGAGGATAATTCTCTTCATGCCCACATACATGTCATTTTTATCTCAACTTTCAATGCCAGATGGCAAAGTGGTTTGCTTTCCTCACCTTCAGTATCTGAAAACCCGATAGAGTTTCACACCCAACAAGTTCTTGTTTGTTTGGATAACTCATCTCTCGTTATCTTTGCGCCGGACACCACTGCACAAGCAATGACTGGAACCAACTGTGAGAGTGGGCTTTGATAACCAAGTTCTACTTTGCCTGTTAAGGCAAGAAACTGGACTCTGTTTTTACAGAGGGAAATTAAACTGCAAGCATAAGGGATTGATTAAAAAGTTTTCTAAAATGTACACATATACATGTATGTAGCAACAAAACATTTTGGTTATGAAACTAACAGATGCAGGCAACCAGCTGACTGCTTTTGCATTGTCCATTTTGTGATGATTGATTCTCATTGGCAGATTTTTGCTGGAGTCTGTACGTACACGTACGCGTACTCTTGCGTTGTCATTGTCATTTCTGCTAACAAACTGTGTGATATGGTCATTTGGCAGAGAACGGGGAAAAACGGAATTTGTTTTTTCCAAATATGACTTTCCATTTTTTTTTTCATCTTTAGACGAAATTCTCCCTCTCAAAAAACGGGTAGTCGTGTTTCTGATATGTTAGCACTTTCTATTTCCCCATCCACCCGCATAAAAATGGTTAACATGTACATGTATGGGGGGGGTAACCTGTGCCCTAACACCCGATACATGGGTACCACACAGCAACGTGTCTTCGTATGTAAGATACGGCACAAACGTGGAAGCATCTTTACATTTTCTTGGTCCGTTAATTCACAAACGGCGCTGGGAACTTCCAGAGTCAAGTAACTCAATCTTGTCAGCGCGAGTTGATGTAAATACATGCCATCTGTTACGAACACAGACTGACGCCGGCAAATAATTCAGCCCCTATTAAGTACATGTAACTCCAGTGAATACATATGCAAATGCAATTCAACGCGTTGACGTATGTTTCCAACAGCTGTCGTGCTGCTTAATGATCCACATATTTGCAAACACTTCCGTTTTTTTTCCCCTCCAACTAAATTTTGCACTGTTGCTTACTGGTGCATAGTCATGGACGTATACATGTACAATGGAAATTTGTCTCGGTGCACTGTGCCTATTTTGCACATCAAAGGTTATTTCTCCGAAGTAAAACACCTTGGAACAAATTAATTTTATTTTCCTGTACTGGCTAACATGAGAATATAGTGAAGACGGTACGAGAAGCACATTACAAGAGAGAGCATACATCAGTTGTATCTTTGTTTACATTTTTGAGCAGACGAAAATTATACCTGTAAATTAAATTGCCATTTGTTTCTCTGAGTAGGAATATTTTTCCTTACACCTTGTAGTCAGTGGATTTCCTTACAACTCGGTATTAATTTATTTCTTGTTCTTGCAGTTCAACCTTTGTGTACAGGGTATGCCAATGAGAATCCAGTTTTTCTCTACAGCATTTGCTTCAAGCAGAAATGTGAATTCCACAAATTTTCCCTAATTGTATCACGACCAGTGAAGAGTACCTAGACGCAAAGCAAGCAGCACTTTAAGGCCTCAGAGCCAGGATATTGTGCCAAATTCTTTGAATGTTGGAGAGGTATGGTATCCTGTTTGTAAGTGATTTCGTCATACAAGTGGACACGCCACGATTTTGCAGGCTCCCATTTGGACGATCCGGATAACCGCTGAAGTGGCACATTAATTTACGGTTGCGTGGTTCCATGTAAACAGGGATCCATGCATGTCAAAAAAGACTCTATGTGCAGTGCATGTGCACTGGGCATGGTTTAAACTGAAGTGATGTCAAACTTACAAACCAGACAGTTTAAGTACATGTATGTATGTCATGTGTATTCAACACTTGCAATCATGCACTGACTCACTTTGCTGTGACTTCAGGGCCACTTTATAACTAAACATTACAATTCTGTAGGAAAGAACACATATATACATGTATATATACATGTAGCTACACGTTCCATAGGCAACAGAGCACATATTTTTAAATGGACTGGTTCTGGAACGCTTTACCAAAGTTTTCAAAACTTTGGTTTCATTTACCTGAACTTTTGTCAAGTATTCGCTGACCCTGTCCAACAAAAGCTCTTTTTACATGAAATCTTCAGCATTTTAGGAACATCCACGATTGGAATACAAGTAAATACCACAATATCTAATTGAGTTTACCAATTTGAACATACCCAAACTTGTAGACACAGGCCTGTAAATTGTTTAAGTCAGCCTCCATACATGTACATGTATGTTGTTTTGTCTGATAGACAGGTCCCAAGAATGACTTCCACAGGCACTTTTGCCATTGAAACACTTCTACCAAAAGCTACCCCAACATGCAACAATGTAAGTCATGCATTCAGTGATTCACTGTACATGTACTCTCTTTATGTACGAAAGCTAAATACATGTACATGTACATACCGCGGCATCTCCAAGGATGGGCTTGTATTTGCTTGAGCATAGCGGACAGACAAAGGGATCACAGTATTTAACCTCTTCTTATTGGTCAATGTTTTTGTTCAGAACCAGTCTTTCAAAGTACATATAAGTAAGCATGTGTGTGTGCTGAGTTTACTCTATGGGAGAGTGTTGCAGGAACAAATGGGAACACCATGCCATGTCCACTGCATTGTATCAATTCAGGGCTGTGTGCTCTAAAGAGAGAAAGCCCAAGAGATCTGACCATACTGCTTCAACACAGCTTGGTTGACGGCTCACCACATTACACTCCAATTATCCTTGCTGATTCAGAAAGGAAACTAGTAAATTTATGCAATGCCTTTTTTCTTTTGATTGCTTCTAAAAAATATATGCATTTGCTCTCTGGAGGATAAAACTAGTTACAAACTTAATGAGCGTCAGACCTTTCTAGAAGTTCACCTACGGCACACATTGAACATTTCGATCAAGCTTTTTCTCATTCCTGAATTGGCTTGGAATACAAACAAAAGCCCAGGAGATAAAATGCCCATCCAGGTTAGGTTACCTGCGTCCAGATTAGAAAGAAAGACTTTAGTTCCAATCTGATATACATGTAGAGTACCGAAGTGTGACGTCAGTGTGAACCAGAAAGAGTAGTGCAAACAAACGGGGCATGTGAATGTTCAACCGTGTTGGTTTACACCGGTCATTGTGCGCGTGACGTGTTCGCTTCGGTCCTTTGTACAGTTATAAAAATGGCCCCATTTTGTAGGAATAAAAATCAAATACACTCATAAAAATCACAAAGTATGCTGCATTTACACTCAAACACACGATTACTCACTCAGAACAAACTCGAGCACATTTTTTTTTACATCTTCTTTTATATCTCTGCACTCAGTCTCATCAAATATTCCACTCAAACCCAAAGGCTGAGGTTCATGTATACTCAGAACTGGTTTCTCTATACACAAACTCACCAACAGACAGTAACATTCAATAAACAACTCGGAAGTCTTTTTAAAAAAAATATACGACTTTCTAAGCTGCATAAAGTTTTGGTAACATGTTTTCAATTTTGAATAGCATGGGAAGTGAAGGACTGAAGAAACCAGCGGACTTGAGGTAACATTGTTGCATGTAAGACCAGTGAAACTCACGCTCGGTGGCAAACAAGTCCCTTCACTACACTGGTTCTGCTCATACACTATGCCTGTGGTCCCCACTCCCTGGAGAACTCCTCCTCTTCGTTCTCGTCTGCAGCTAGCAGCGGGAGCCTGTCGTAGCGGTGGCTGTACCGGTTACCGGCCCGGCCGTTGCTGCTCCTTCGGCTGGTGCCACCATTGTGCTGGCTGGTATCTGGCTTGCCTGATGGCGGTGTTGAAGGGGAGGATAGTGGGGAGTTGTTGAGGCTCTTGATGTGAAGGAGTTTCTTCTTGAGAAGATCTGATGAAGAGTACGAAGGAGGTACATGTAAAGTAAGAAGGGTAGCCCAACATCACAGAGATTCTTTAAGGATTTTCACTTATTGATAGGAGAGATGTGATCCCTACTAAACTGTGTGGAATATAAGCCTTGTGATTCTTGTTCATGTAAAATAGTCAATTTAAAAAGTCGAGATATTTTAATCCCAATAGATCCCTTCTTCCATCTTCCCTTTGAGAAAGATTACGCAAGGATTGAAACATCACACTCTTCAACTTTTGAGATCTGACTATTTAAGGTCATGCAGTCAGCAACCGATTAGTACAGTTTTTATATTTAATTTTCCAAAATAGGTCACTTGAGGGAGTGACGAAGTAATCAGTCTTCCAAGAATGCAGCAAACCAAATTTGGCAACCAAGAACCAGGAAATGAGTTAAAACGCCCTTGAGCTACAATGTACCATACCCCAGAGCAACAGGGGAAGGGGAGGGTTATGGCAGGGAGGGGGGCTTACATGTACCCGTACATGTACTTACCCCTCAAAAATTAAAATGAAAATGGAGACAAAGAACAGAGAAAGAAACAAAAACAAAATTTGGCTTCAGAAATGAATATCACTTAATATCTACTTGAAAATACCCCAGACAAAGGGTTGGTCAGGTGGCTGCTGAGTGTTTTGCCCCCCCCCAAAAAAAATTCTGGTGATGCCCCATTTGTTGCAGTGTAATACGAGGGAACAAGGTTTGGGGGCATTTGCATCGGACCTGTGTGTATACGACTAATACTGAATTTGTGTTTACATATATGTATATGTAAATGTACATATACATATGATCATGTGGTGCCACATATTGTCAGTAATGAACAGATGATTGACGACCGGATATGATATACAACATGCGGAATTTTTAATGCTCCTGATTCTAGAATCTCAAGGACAATAAATTCAAGTTTGCAACTGTTGCAGCCCTTTGTCTGATTGCTCTTGTCATCTATATGACTTAATTAATATACCTTTGATGTCTGTCTTGCTCTTGCGAGAGGGGCTGACCTGGGCGTGGCAGTTGACGTCGCTGATGGGGTTGGACATGTGATTGCGCTTCCGCCAGAGCCCCGTGTACAGCACGCCGGCTGTCAGCAGCAGGAGAATGGTCAGCAGGCTCCCAAAGGCCCAGTAGGCGTCGTCTGTCCACTGGTTGGCTCCCACAAAGGTCGCGTCGCAGTTGCCGCCAACGCAATCGTTGTCCAGCGTCCTCTCCTTGATCTTGGATTCCGGCGAGATGCTGCTGGCATTTGTGGTCGAGGGCGCAGTGGGCTCGAGTGTGGAAGACGGCGTGGTGCGGTGCACCACAGGGCCACGATTTGGTGACGGTTCACCTTGAGTTTTGGTCGTTGATGGCACTTTCGGCAAGAGAGTTAGCTCTGGTTGTTTCTGGACTGGAGTCGGAGGAGTGGTTGGCCGCTTGTTCATAGTGATGTCTTCATGTAGGATCTCTGGCCAATGGGTGGTCCTGACTGGCTCTTTGGTATCATGGCTGGAAGCGGTGATCGGGAGAGGGCTCAGCACGTCTCCTGAAAGAACTGGAGCCAGCGAGGATGGTTCATCCTCGCTGGCTTTTGAGGTCATATCAGACTGGGTAGGTCGACTGATGTTACTCGGATGGATGTCACCGGCCCCGCTAGGGGTAGGACTCACATGCACCTTGCTAGGTGAATCATTTGTAATTGGAGCTTCTCTCCTCATCCTGTATGCATTCTTCTTCACTCTGCGGTCTGAGTTCTCTGACAACATTTTGCTGATAAGTCCCTTTTCGTTTTCACCCTGTAATAAACTTTCACCCTGGAACCGTTCTCTTTGTTTATCATAAACGTATGCTCCCTGTAGAGATTTCCAAGTTCTAGCCTCGTTTAACATTTGCCCATTGCCCAGTAAATGCAGCACTTCCGTAATGGACATTTCCCTTGGTGCAGCACCATCTCGGTCAAATATCCATTTGTTTTGTTTGACTTCACTCGGCTGTGGATTATTGTTTTCTTGAACGCTCAACAGCTCAACAGCTTCAGCACCTCTGGACGGATTTGCTTCAGCACTCTGCACATTTCCCATAGATTCAGTGGAATGCGCCTTTAAACCCAAACCGCTCTGGAGGGCACCTTGTTGTCCATCTTCCACCACCGCAACCAGTGACCTTTCAGCTTCTAATGCCCTCTGACCCTTGACCTGAGGGACAACAGAAAAGGAAAAAACATAACCAAAAAAGAGCGATGTTTCCCTTTCACACTTAAAAACAATTCACAAAGTCTACAGTGCAGAACTTCTGAGCCATTTCTACCTTTGATTTCTCTTTGTGTGAAACGATTTCATTTATAGTATGGACGTACATGTGTGTTACATCAGTAGGGCCTACACACAACATGAAGACAGAATACATCCTCTGACTGGCTTTTAATGATGAGTAAAAACACTCGGTCTCTTAATATACTACTCAGCTCCTTGTACCAGTTTTAGGAAGGAGTTTCATTGATCTACATATTTACTCACTCTTTGATATTGCTGGGATTAAATTCAATTAGCAATTTGGCTTCTCCTGTCGTTAATACGGGTGATTCACAAAAGCGCGTCCCCAAGAGTTTGGAACACGTTGGCCAATAACAGTGCGCGAAATCTGTCGATCCAATGTGCGTTTGGAAAGGGTCGACAGGTTTCGCGCGTTGGAGGTGCACTATTGTGAATTGCCCATATTCATTTACTCTTCAAAAGTATGTGAAGTTTCACAGTCCCCCCCCTTTGCCCTCCCACAATCCACCTGCGGTTTTCATGTGGCTTGCCGCAGTGACATTCCCACTACTGCTATATGTAAGAGCTAGTCAAGGCCAAATACATGTACATGTAACACTCCCTGCAGAAAAGGGTTGGGCCACAACACAACGTCCAACTGTGCTTTACTGTGAACACTGCCCTGCGATTCATTAAGAGATGAATGGTGAGACAAAGTCAGTAGTCGGAGAGTCAATAGTTGTTCAATACTGGAAAAACTGCTCAAAATAACAGGCCTACATGTACTAACAAAAGTGCCCTCAGCGGTTGTGTACAAGTCTAACATCAGTTACGCCTATCCTATGGGGAGTCAATTTCTTTTCTCTCACAGAATTGGACATTTTTCTGTCCAAGATACATGTCTTTTCAACATTTCTATGACGAGTGACTTTTATTGAGATGATATACATGTACAGTGTATGAGGAAAGATAAGGGGCAAGATGCGACGTTTTTACTGTATCCATCATAATCGGGCATTACCAATCACAGCCTCTGACAGCGTATTGGAACCGTGAAAAGTTGGTTCAAAAGACATAAAAGGCACACTTCATAAAGGGTGTCTTCTACACGGGGCTACTACCGTACAGGTAGGTGACTTGACATGCTAGGCCTAGTTAGTGGTACAGTACATGTAAAGCAACATCCGTATAGTCACCGTGTTTTGCCAGGTTCCTTATTTTGTCAAGTCTGATGGCTTATATGAGGCAAAATAAGGGACCTGGCTGGCATGTTGGGCTACACCATCAAAGGACGTTAAATTCATGTACATGTACAACCCCACTCAGGGTAAAGCATATTGATACATGTATCCTGGCCACACTAACAGTGGAGTCAAGTCCATCTAATCCGAGTCCGAGCCCAGCCGAGTCCACGAGAGTCAGAGTCCGGACTCGAGTCCTGCATCACTGCACCAGCTTGACCAATGGGACTACCTACACATGTAGCTACACCAATGTGAAGTTACATGTAGTTCCTTGTACAACGTTAGACATTCAATGTTGAACAAGTAACCGTTTGACATTCAGGATGCACCCCCCTAGTAAAAGAATGCAATAGGGACAAAAAGAACACACTGCGCCACCATTCACATGTACCCACTTTACACTGTATGTTCCATTTCACAGTGATACACAAACAACTCTCTCCCACAGAAGGCGTGGAAGGAAACAAGGGCAACAGGTGTTTGGGTCAAACAAGCCCTGAAATGTTGGCGACGGTTTTTACAGCAGTGTTATTATTAGAGGAAAAATAAAGGTTACTTTGATACAATGGACGTGCCGTTTCATCAAAACTACTTCAGTCAATCGAACTAATATACATCAATCCCACGCCCGGCTCTCAACTCCTTTTTTTCAAAGTGTTTCTGTACACTTTAGCGACAACGTTGCCTCCATTTCAACCAAGGCAAAGACAGTTTTCTGTGGTCAAAACAAAATTCTTGCATTATATCCATGCAATACAATGTTTTGTTTGCCTTTAAAATTTTTTTTTAAATACAAATTATCGCTGTGACCAACAAAGAAAATGATCCTTTGTTAGGCCTACTTTTGCCATTGTGAATAACCATCTTTAAAATTTAGATACACTGAAAACAGCCATGAAAAGTTTGTAATTTTATTTTTCTCCCTTGAAAATAAATCAGCTTTCAAAGACTGGCATGGCCTGCAAAATGTTGACTAACTAACGTGAGTTCTGCCTACCACCGTACCAGTACTTCCGTATTACCGGTGGAATCAACAATGCGGAAAATGGGCCTACCTGTTTGGTTCTGCCTGTTGTTTCCAAACAAACCGCCACAACCAACAGAATAACTTTTACTTTAAACCAACTGCCTCTTCGCTCCATGATGGGCTTCATCCTGTTCTGTGAACATTACTTCTCCGCAGCCGTCGATGTAAAATTTTAAGTCAGAAGTTGGGTCCGTTCTCCACGTCAATGAGCTTGCGTTTGTTATTAAATTTGTGTCAGCGCAGCACAGTCTAGTTGCACTTACATTAAACCGCCCTCTCATGACAGGTGGCGCTATAATGAAAGGACCAATGGTGGAGTTCGGGCGGTCGTCNCTTGTTCTCGCGCTCGAACGGCGGCGCGGGAACACGACTCAAGAACACTGTTCTCGGAACAGGATCACACACCACCTCCTCGTCAGGGTTTTACAGAAACACACGGAAAAACTCGTGAGATTTTTATTTTTAAACAGCTGCAAAAAGTAGAGAGATGGCTTCCAAAGCCATAGACAATGGGAAGTTTTGCAAAATTAACATTAATTATTTTCCGTAACACAGAGATGAATGTTCCTGTTTATATATGGAAAAGAGTTCAGCCCATCCAAACATTAACTCTCGAATAACGTAGCCTACTTGGACGCCGCCATGTTGCAATGCATATTGCTTGTCACTAACTACCGGCGATAACCGGTTGTTTGTTCCCGGCGTTCGAGCGGCCGACCCACGAACAACAAATCGAGCTGTTCGTGAACATACGGGAACAAGCCGCCCAAACTCGGCCAATGATCCCCGTGATAAAAATTAATGGTTATTTCTGCGCGCGAGCTCATTAATATTTTGTGATACCTCGGGGTGTTTACAATAAAACATGCATAATCAGGAGGGATCATAAGAATATTTCTATACATCCCGAATTTGGGACTGGTCGTTTCCAGTTCGGGTATTTCTTTCACAAAAAGCCCCAAATTGCAGGCTTATTTTGAATAGAAGCGGGCAACTACATTCAGAGCTGAGCGCATAGTTTTACTACTATTTGGGGGTATCTTCGGGGAAAGGCGAATAAAAACAATTCCTTTGCTAACCCCCATAAAATTGAAACGAAAAATTATCTTCTGGCAATAATCTTGAATTTTCAGTGAAGAAACGGAGGCCAACGTCTTTCCGAGAGTCAACAGGCCGCGCTATTTCGGTCTGATTTTGCTCTGTTTTCTATGGGCGCGTATTTGTGTAGTATAACCTAAAAATAGAATGGTGTTTGCGTGTAGTTTGCTGAAACCATGGAAGAGGAGGGCGCCGTGCAAAACGGTTGTATGTTATTGTCAGGGCGTAGGCTGGTTGGCCCCCGGGAGGTGCGATTTTCAAGAAAATGGAACTCCAACTTCCAGCATTTTAACGAGGAAGGCACAAAAGTACGCACGTGAAACACAGATTGCCCCAGATACATGTATTTGCTATTTACTTTTCGTTCATCGTGTATCAAAAACCCGTGTACTTTCACTTTAATAAAGTAACATACTGCTGTTTGGTTTGAAAAAAAAAAATGAACACCTCAAGTGGATCTCCCTTCTGCTAGCGGCGGGGGGGGGGTGCATCCACACCCCCTGCACCCCTGATTATGTATATTGAAATCAAGTTCAAAACTTAAAGAGAAAATGAGCTTTACAAGGTCTTTAAGATGTACATAATATTTTTGCAATCTTTATCTGCAGTTGATATGACTGCTGTTGGAAGAATATACCCTCGGTACTGAACTCAGAGCTCAACGCCAAAAATTGTGTGTGGGGGGGGGACTCATTTCACGGAAGTACCAGCTGACCCACCTGTCCACAGCCTCCACCCGACACAATGGGTTCAACTCTGTTCATGGACCACAACCTCTCATAGCAATCGCAGAAATCCTAATTAAAGAGCACCTCTAAGGAAAACATGTTTTCTCTGATTTTCTCTCTTCAAATAAATATGGAAGCATCCAAATCGAACGCAGTGTCATTTGTCTTCATAACTGAACTATAACAAGCTAAAAAGGGTTTTTTCTGTCTATGTCAAGATGCTAATTCGGAATGAAGATCGCGTCATTCGGAGAAACTGAACAGAAAAAAAGGAGAGGAACCCCCATGCATTGTATGAGAATTTCTCTTTGAAAAGTCTGATTATTCTGCCCACAGCGCCTTTTGCAGCAAGTATGGGGTACGTAAAACCAAAAGCTTTATTGATTTGACATCCACTGCATTCTCGATGTCATTTTCTGTTGTTAAAATTCCAGTAACTTGGGATTGTTCGCGTCTTTTGAGTTATTTGATAATTTTCCTGCTTGTAGTTTTCGGACAGCCCTGTCTGACCAGTGATGGATCAACAATTTACAAGGACGAGCAGCACTGCAATACCGTTTGTTGCAACGTAGGGGTGACCCAAGAAGATATGGGACGTATTTTTGATGAGAATTTCTCTTCGATAATGTCAGATTATTCTGCATTTGGAAAGCAAACGAAATTTGTTGTTACATGACCGGACTCCGGACACAGACTCCTGAAATTCGCAAGGAATCGCAGTTACCGGCTTCCATCCCGGCCCACCACACTTTCTCCCTGCCCATCCATTTTTAACCCCCAAAAGGGTTCGAGCGACCATGCAAGGGAGGAAACGAGACAAGCCCCGCACGGCCGCCGAGTCGGCTATACGTCTCGAACCTGTACTAAGGCGCTCACCTGGACTTCGCGGGCTGTCCCAACAGAAGAGCTCACCCGGTCGATCGTCTAAGGTACTGTTAGTATTTGACGGGGGTGAATTAGAGTCTCTTATAGCTACTGACTGACTGACAGCAAACATTGGGAAAATAAAAAGCCATTCCTGGGATTCGAACCCACCGTCTAACGATCTGATAACCGCCAGCTTAACCACTCGGCCGTTTCAGATGTGTTGCTTTTTTGTGTTCATACTAAAGAGATAAAATGATTAACCTTACTTCACAGAATCTCGCTGTTTAAACACTGATTAAAATGCTACAACAGTATCGAAAATGCACATTCACACCATGGTCATCAACATTAAATGTTCTCCCTGTCAGCTTCTCTGTAGTATTTTAAATGAACGTGCATCAATGTGAACAAGTCCTCCCACACGTCCACCACCCGCCAGTTTGGTACGGAGGGACACAATGTTGAATGTCCCCTCCATGCTTTAAGCAAAACAAAATACTAAAGGAATTGATGGACAGGGGATTTTCCCTTTTGATTTTTTATAAATAGAATAAGATAATAAACATGGTATGCACAAAAAAGTTTAAATTGATGTCCCCCCCATGATGGGGGAGAGATTTCCACCCATGATCCCCCCCACGACCGGGGAGAGATTTCCACCCATGATTCCAAGTGTTCTCTGTGATGCATGAATAAACAATTATTTAGGGCATAATTCAATAATGCCCTTATCTGTGCCCATTCAATGCAAGTACCCTGGGTACTGAATTGCAGTACGGACATGCTCTACCTTTGAGATACCCACCAAGCTATATATGATATGATTATCATCCATTGCAATAACCACTTTTTGCAGTAAGAGATCATTTATTAGCATTCCACATCATTAATCAATACAATAAATTTACGCTGTGTAATGCATTTCTCGCAGTTCAGTTAGCCTTCCAAAATTAAAACAAAAATATTGAAGATGCCAATCTTTGCGGTACAATCATTTACTTTGTTACTTACTGTCAATGTCACAATGACTAGCCAATCCTGACTTGTTAAAAGTTTTCCCCACAAAGCAAAGATACCTGCAATCTTTCCAATTATGAAAGTTATACCAAATCGTCTTCCCTCATTTATCAATCATCCCAAACGCATACCGACAGTCTAATCGCAACAAATTCCTGTCAATAATGCTACATCTGAGTAAGTGTGGGGTTGAGCCCTTAAAATGGCATAATTAAACACTGTTTATAATTGATCTCTTCCATGCACCTTCTGTGTACACCTGTCTCAAGTGAAAGTAAAACTTCTATCAGAACTAAACAAGTTAAAATTACCCTTGACTCTTCATCGGATGCATGATCTGGGCGACCTCATTAAAGGAGCTATCACAGGGTGAGTCTTGGGTTGAATTAATGCACTTATCGGTGTTCATATTTTATTAACATTAAACACAGTTACAAGCTCAGCCTACTGCGTGGTATCATAGGTAATTGCTATATCGGTGTATCTACCCAGTCACCAAATACATGTACTCATGTTATCCAAAATAACATCCTTATAATATGTACAGCTATCATACATACAAGGTTGTCAAATATATTTACATTCCAATGAACTTGACAAAATACCGCTAGCTAATCTTTCTTTGAAAGTTGTATATACTGCGTTACTTTGCGTCATAATATTTCCATACAGTATGTTTGCCTTGATAGAAAAATATCTTAAATATTATTTCAAAGTTATAAACAATGCTACTTTTGTACAAACCTTGGCTTGCACCCAAATTCAGCACAAACTGATGTTGCAGATTTCAATTTAGGAATTTCTTTTTTCAATTCAACAAATGCATATGTAGAAAACCTTTTTGATAACAAGCCCTTAAAAGGCAAGGTCTAACAAGCACAGATCTGCCTTTAAGGAAAGATGGGTCCCTTTTACATGCTCAATTCTACGTATCAAAATATGCTATCTTATATCAATTTGAAAAAAAAAAGGTCTGAGATAAAAGAAGCACTATCGTTTGAGTTTGTAATCCAGACACTTCTTAAAATATTACTGAAAATTGCAACATGCACACCCCAAAGTAAAACATGGTGATGTGCAATCAGACCAAGGTCTGGCAATACACATTTACATCAGTTTCTTCCTATTAGTTTTATAATTGGCTGAACGTAATCGTAAGAGTACTTAAATATGGTGTAACCCTTTCAAAACACCCCCCCCACACTTCTGTTATTTCCCCCTTTCAAAAATTAGTAATACTCAAGCCACTTGATTTGTCTCGTGTTACTTTCTGGTCATTTCATTTGATCTGATTGGCTGTTTAAATGCAAAGAGAGGCACTTCTATTCACAGGAAGGTCCGGAATTTATAAAAAGGAGGCCGGCATCCAGATTCTTTTTAAAGCCAAGAGAAGGAAGGGTTCCTGATGAGTTGAACAGATGCAGAGACCGAAGACTTTGAACAATGAACCATCATTTTCAAGTAGACATTGTTTCATGAAGGGAGTTTCGAGACTCCCCAAGCCCTCAATATTATGTCAAAATTAATGTTGCCAAGATGGGGAGGTTAGTTAATTAGCCACTGCACCACAACTTGAATCTCCACCAGGCTGAATTTGTTTCACTACACCAGTTTCACAACCAAACACAAGGTCTCTCATATATAGCAATGTGTCTGAATTCTGCTAGTCTGAAGAGATTCTGCAGCCTTCCATAAAAGTGCTTGAAAAGGTAGCAGAATTATATGGGACGGATCACCGTTTCAAAGCAACTCAAACAATGCCTTAGGAACGGTTCACAGGAGATAAAGAAAGGACTGGCTTTGAACAAATCACTGTGGAAGCCAATCCTGGAGAACATGAAAACACCCTTATTTGGGCATGCACTGCCACGAAGGTTTCAGGATGGGCATTGCTTGGAAATACTGTGAAAGTTTTGCCAACCCATTCAAGCTGCATTAAAACAGGACTTCAAGATTCATGTTAACAATACAATAGGAAGATGATTTCTCCTTTTTTCCCCCTCCAACAGGCTTTTTAATGATTAATTCTATATTTATCCTGTTCAAATCATTACTGCTTCTCATTAACTACTGCCTACACAACGGGATATAATACTAAGTGAAGAGCAAGGAGTAATTCTGTCTGAAGGAAGTATAAAACACGACCAAAATACCAGTGATGTCATTTACAAAATACCAGAAGCTTAAAGGGCCTACAGAGTGCATTTCAAACATTAAAGTTTTGCTTTGTAGAGGTATTTTATTCCACATTTTGTTGCTACTGCATCATCACTTTGCTCTCTGAACAAAGACAATGTTTAATACATTTGATTCTTTGTTTGATAACACAAAACCCCGTAAAACACAATACGTGGGTTGCACAATAGTACACCTCCTCGAGTTTGCAACGCATTGACCAATCAGTGTGCGAAATTTGTCAACCCAATGCAGGTTTGGAAAAGGTCGACAGATTTCAAGCGCTGTGGTTGGCCAATGCATTGCAAACTCTTGGAGGCGCACTATTGTGAATCGCCCGTATTCTCAGAAGAAGAACCCTGTTTTTGTTCATCATAGTATGTACAGTCTTTTAAATACATGAATACAAAGTTTTCAATTTCAATTTTAGATTTGTTAAACTATCTGTGACTCTGGGGACCAATCGTTCCCATGACAGAAGGTTACCGTCGGGGCTTAAAGTCTCTGAAAATGAGTGTCAAGAGGGGGTTTATTTCAAGTTGATGCCCCACACTGAGGCAAAAATTTCAAATTGTCCTTCTACATAATACATTTTCACTGAAAAAGTAGTTCTTTCAAAACCTTCTACATTAAGAAAGAATTCAAGGCCAGATTTTGACATGAGACAGGATTGCATTCAGAAAAATACAACTTGCAGAGCCAAATCGTATTACAATAAAGCTTAAACGGCAAGACAGAATATATACTTATGTACATGTACGTGTAAAAATTACAAAAAAAGGGGTTCTGTTAGACCAAAACTCCTAAAAACAGCTGTGATCACAAAAGTATATACAAGTGAACATATTGGTGCAAGATGAAATATTTCTTGGCTGTTACATACTTGAAGTATATACTCTGTACAGTCTTTGAATGTGTCACTGCTGTACTGTTGGTATACATTACCTCACTGCATGTGAGCAAGTGGCCATAACATATACAACATCGATGCAAACACGTGAGTAGTCCTAATCAAGTAAACAAAAGCACCTTGGTAGCCCTTATGAAAGAAATACCAGAGTTAATGACAACTTATTTTGGGGAGTAAATATTTTATTTCTAGTTTCGTCTGTCATGAAGTAGATTACAGCATTTGACAAGGGCAAGTCATCTCATTCATTCCGAGTTTCCTTTAGAGGACAAACTTCAAGGACATCATAGCTCATGCCTAGCAGCTGGAGATACTTACGACTTGATATAGGGATGAAATGGTGAACAGAATCAGGTGTAGTGATCAAGAATCTTACCAAGTGAAAAGAAGGGGAAAAAACACAGCATTCACACAAAACTTTCTGCAACAGTAGTCCTTCACACAGCTTAGCGTACAATAGAACTTCATAGTAATGGTAGGATATGAAGGCAATTCAAAGATGACTTGGGTGTGACGTCTTTTACAAATCTTGACACCGACCGGGGGGCATTTTTTGGTGTGTCAGGTTCAGCCCCTAGGCCAGCAGTAAATGACACTTGTGGATCTGCAAAGATCATCATCATCGGCGGATGTAAATTTACTGCCCATCCACTCTGTGAAATCGGATCCTGGTGCCAAATAAATGTAGCCGAGACATCATCAAAAATAATCACACAGACTTGGTAAAACGAAACTGAGCACCAAGTATGAATTGTTTTCTCCACTCCATTACAAAGAGTTAGCTATCCACTGTACTACAAATCAGTCAAGTTTTAATTTTCTGCATGACAGTTATCATTTCTAATATCGTCAAAAAAAGAGAAGAAACACAGTGATCCTGTGTACCTTGGTAGCACACTGAGCACTCAGGTTTTATAGTCAGACCAAATACAGGTACAGAACTCTATTGGTAAGTGCCTGTAGTCTAAAGGGCGGGGGACAATTAATGGCAACAGGTGGACCCAAGTCTTAATGGAGGTTCAGCATCTAAAGGCTGACTAAGGGAAGTATCTCTCAGACCCAGAGATAAATCCTCAGAAGACGGCTGTAGTCGTCAGAGGGAAAGTTGCTCATCCTGTGATGTTCATAATTATAGAAATTCTACAGGTGGGCACATCCTGTTTTTGTCTCTTTCCCACGAGTATTTCCTCACAGTAAACTGTTCTCTGAAAATGCACATGAACGCAAATGGATCTGTTTTTCCTTTTACCCGGTTTCCACTATTGACCATCCGCTACGACATTTCCATACATGTAGTTTCAGAGAATTTATTCGTATTTTTGCAGAAACCATTTTGGAAGTTTCCAAAAACTGGCCCAAATTTGTGGTTGCATTACACAAGCTCTTGTGCTTGGAGACTTGGAAAATACCAATTGTAGTGCATCTTTTTTTCAGAAATCAATTTCAGATACAAGCCAAGCTTGGCATGCTAGAAGCGAGGAGTTATCCAATTACTGCTTTCGATCAATAATGTTCAAAACCCAGAGGATTTCAGGGCTGTGTCTTATTGATTGTAACAAAGATAAGTATGTAAACAAAATTATACAAGCTTTTCAGTCCTCTCCCTGAAAAAAAAATCACGAAAAAACTACTTTTGGGTTTCACACAAAGTCCTTTTGCCACTAATCTAAGCCATTAACGTTTTCCCACAAGAAAGCTGCAAAACTCGCATGAACCTCAGGAAGGCTTTCTTCTGAATGCGAACAAAATACATAATGGACATTTGCACGTCTTCTTTGTTTGTGGCGTGCACTGCATTCCGTGTGTAATTTCCCTCCTGAAAAACCTGTAAGTTACTCATGTATGTCATGCTACATACAGATAGAGATGAACTATAATTATCCACAATGTGTTTGCCCTTCCACGTCCAAAGAACACAGAAAAAGAAGCAGTGAATATATAAGGAAATCTATCTGCTCCTTTGGTAAAAAAAAAACAAAAACAAAATTTATAAACACAATGGCAGACCACATGCTAGAATAATACCACACTTCCTGAAGCCATTCCGAATATAACGACATTGTTGTGCCTAGTGCATCTGCAGACTCATCCTGATGTGGAAACTACACCAACTGTGTCCTTGAGCAACCTACTTTACTGCAAATACTTGTATCCATCCAATGGCAAATTCATGTATATGTAGTAGGGTGCTTCTTAGCCTAGCCAAGAATCTCAAAAATAGTGACACTTCCATGCATCCTTCATCAGAGATATAGCAGCAATGCCCTGCATCACTCGGGGGGTGCAAAAAACTGGAGGAGAGCACTTGAAGATCCATTTGCACTTTAGTCTACTATTTTTCTCCTACTTGAAAATCAACTGCATGGACAGGTACACTCCCAGAGCTGAGACCTGGCTCTCTCTCCCCCTCCCACACCACATAAATACAGATTCCCTGATTTCCCTTTCTCCTGATTGGTCCACTAATGTCTGCATATTAACTGTAGGGGTCACAGATTTATAGAAAATTTGTTGCAAGAGATTAAATGCTGATGTTTGGTGGTTCTGTTGTGGACTGGTTGGAAATAATCTTGACTTTCAACAAGATCTTAGTTTGAATCAAGGATTCAAAGTTTTTGTGCACATTTTTGGCAAGTCACTTTCAAGACCCTGCTGAGCAAATAACACTTGCATATCATCAAATACCAAAATATAAATATTTCACAGCAACATTCTCCCCAAATGAGTGCTGAATCCCTCCACTGTGTCAAATAAAACAACGACTTTGAAAAACTACAAACACAACGTTGGAATGGTGCATCCCTTGTTGAAAGTTTTTAAAAAAAATTTGAGTGAAATAAAAACATTTACTGCCTGCCACACAAGAAGTTGTGTGTGGTTCATGTTACCATCTGAAATAGAAATTATAGGCCATTCGGAGAGCAGGAGAGACATACAGCATGTGGTAAAGAAGAAATCATAAATGTAGGCAACATGTGCATAAAGTACGGTGTGCAGTGCTGATCCCTAGTGGGCTCGTTGACATGTGCATACTCACCACATCTACATGAACATGTAAGAATGTCTATTGGACAGGAAATAGTGTGGATGTATGACGAAGAGCTTGATTTGCTCGTAAATTTGCAAGCTAAGGACAAGTCACTGACACTTTAAGAGGACACAGATGTGCCGTGTCTCTTTTTACAATCCTTTTACAGGAAATTAGCCTTGACTTCAGAAACAAAAACCGAGAGTAATAGTGTTTAAGGATTTGCAATGAACTAAACTACAATGTGAGCGTGCCAGGCACTGACTATGTTTGGTCAAATGCACATTATGGTACAGGTGTGGCAACCAATTCATTGCAGCAAGATCTCAAATCCAAAATTGTCAACATCACTCCCACCACCACTTCTACCTTGTAGGATTTCACTGTGGTTGTACACATGTCAACATTCAAAAAAAGTTTCAAGTCTTCACACTTCCGTGCACAAAACGTCAGACGAATGAATACTGGTTTTTGACGGCTCTGGTGGAGGAGCCTCTACCCTGGCCGTCCAGGGGAGAAGGCGACTGGCCACCAGAGTTCATGGACAGGGAGAACTGGCTGCCCGAGCCCAGGAACTCGTTGGAGGAGACCAGGAGGGAGTTGGGGTTACCCAGCCCACTGCCACTGCCCCCGCCCCCACTGTCTCGGTTGACACCTGCCTCAGGCGTGGCGGGTGTGAGCGGGGTGCTGGGGGTGCTGACCGACTGCGCGTTGGGCACGAACTCCGTCAGGGTGACGTCGGGCTGGCTGGCCCCGTCCCGGCTGTCCAGTGGGATGGGGTTGGAGCGGAAGTAATCCAGCATGTCAAAGATGCTCTCAAACCACATGTGGGTGACCTGACAACGCCCACTGAGGTCAAGTGTCAGTCGGAGGTGCTACGAGAGGGAAAGGGGTGAAAAAGACAGGAAAAAGACTTTGAATCCTTCCTTCTAGAAAAAACAAACTGCACGATATTTGAACCTTGGCACCGATCAGGCCTTTAGTTAGATTTTACTGAAGCAGTTGCAACTCAAGAGTTTGAGTCCATAAATCAGCCAAAAGCACCCTCCAACATTCATGTGGAAGATTGCGTGATCTAATCTGACTTTTAAAAATATTAAAAGCTTGCTGGAGGTGCTGGTACAAGTTAAAGCATTAAATCTTCACCATAGTTATATTGGTAAAGATGGCAAATTAATTGTTGATAAAACAAAGCATTGATCTATCTCCTAAAATTGATAACAAATGCACCATACAAGGCAAATGCACCATACAAGGTGCTGCTAGGCTTTATAAACTAGGGTCTTCTGCCCAGACACTTAGTGTTGCCTTAAGACCAGTTCATACTTCAGGTGAATACGAAAGCGAAGCGAATCTGATATCATGAATGATTTCCAGTGAAATTTTGCTCCAGTTGAAACATGTTCATCTTTTGCAAATTTACAGTGCGAACATTTGATCTGATTTCATGAATCTGCACTCATTTTCACTTTCACGTGAAGCATGAACCAGCCTTTAGTGACAGGCAGTTGTGGATTCTACTCTAACCTAAAGTAAGCTTGTGATCTTTCTTTTCGCTAGTCTTGATTTCTACTGGTTGATGTCCTTGCTGGTGCAATGTCTCAGCATACAAATGTATCTGATTACCAGCCTGTGACAATACAACAATTCACCAAAGCAGGTCTCCCTAAAACACACACCAGGGCTGGTATGCCTTAATATCGCACCACAAGGGATGCCTTGGAGCCAAGACAATCTTCTTACCAGCTCTCTAACTGCACTCAATATAAATTGCACATTACTGCAATGAAGACATAAATGACATGGACAATTTAATATCAAGTATTTTACGTTATAAAGCACAAGCGCTCAAGGCATTCCAAGAGCCTGTAAGAAAAACTTGTGCTGGCAAAATAGCATCAAACTGCCAGCTGGGCCCTTGGCAGATTTTCTGTGGTAAGCAAAATTGAGCAGAGAACCAGTCCCAAGTAACATCCTTTGTATCTTTTAATAGCAATTTGGCTGGTAACCTGAACATATATTCTTTTCTTAGCAAAACGTCCGAGTGTAAGAGCACTGTGACATCAGCCCCAGGCTCAAAGAATTTCAGATTTTCTTAACTGCACAATTACCAACATCTTAGCTGTGGTTTGTTAACAGGAAAAGCCATTTTTTCCTACTGACAGATACACATACATGTACTGTACATGCGCCATGTGTGCGGAGCCATCTCAGTCTCTGGCAGTAAGCTGGCCAAAGCAATGTTGTACTGTCTCAACCCATTTACTGTTTGAACACAGACAAAACTGTATGCAGAGCCAAAGGCAGCTCCAAGGGGTAGGGGGGACAACGGGGGTAATTCTTCCGCTCAAAAAGGGGGCAACTTTTAAAATAAAACTAATGAGACTGAGGCGATTTCGGAGTATTCCTTTCCTTTCTTTCCTTCCAAATGTATTTAACAAGAACCCAAAACTTATACCGTCACCCCTCAGAAAGGCCAAAGAGGTTACATACAGAAAAATTTCTATTTTTTGGCTCCCTGCAAAAAAACTGTTGAATCTTTTAACAAAATTGGTTCTGAATTTAGTCACTTCATCTTTTCCCACAGGGATAGCCTTTTTCTGACTTCAGCTGGAGCCAGAGAGCTAAATGTGTTTTTTAGCAACTTGATAAACTTGCTTCATGTACATGTATTCCATTTGAAAGACATAAAAAATCTCATTCTAGCAAAGGGAGTTAGATGATCGTCCTTTCTAATTGATGGTTTCTTATTTCAAAGTAATGAGTGTGAAGACCTTTTTTAAAAGGTTTCAGGGGCACTGATTGCATTCACAGATACATGTGTAAGTACATGTACCCGAAAACAACTGTCCTCAATCACTGGGCTGGTTTCTCAAATACAGGTGAGTTCATACTGCAGAAAATTGAATGCAAATCCTGTTTCATGAAGTGCTCCTTGCCAGGAAGGATATTTGAAAGACATTTAGACTTTTCAGTGACTGAAACTGTACAAAAACAAGGAATGACACATCGAGTTTCCAAAACCATGGGAAGGACGTTTCATGTTTTTCGAACTGCATGTACATGTATGGTACCTTTTGAAATCGACAAGCATAAGGCATATTAAAAGAAGTATGCAGACAAAGAGGGGGCCATTCATATAAAAGTAAATGTACCGGTACATAGAACGACTGTGTGCATGGGACGTGCCACGTGCGTACCAATTTCATTGAAGGGGGTTCTATTGGACAATTTTTAAAAGGAGTATACATGTAACATAAATGGACCAGGGAGGTGGTGAAAATGAAAGCAAAGATTTAGAGCAAAATCACTGGAAATCCATCATATCTTGACTTCTTTTGACTCTCTGAATAAAAAGGTATAGAGTGGGAATAAATATGTGCTTGGCCAGTCTTAAAGTAACACTTAAGACCTTGCTCAGGAGAATGAATGCTGACGGTGGCGTCCATTCTCCTAAGCCGGTCTTTTTCCCTCAATAACTTGTCCGGGGGAGGGGGGAACCAAATACTTAATACCAAACTTTAAAAAAGTACATTAATTTAATAGTTTCTCTTGAAAGCAGAAGTAGCCCTCTGCATACATGTATGTAAATATACATGTACGTATTGCTATTATCCCCTTTCGCAATACACAAGGTGAGCAACACCGCCCCTCCACCTGCCTAGTGCACACGTACTTTGTGGATGGCCCTGAACTACCCTGCAATAGGATGCAATCAGGACGTTTTCTAGGATTCTCAGATTTGTACACTGCATGGCTGGTTCTTTCGTCAACAACCACAGACTCTTGTAGCATTTCGTAGAAGTGCAGTGTAATTACAATAACCTTCCAGCCAGCTGGCTCTTGATTACATTATTTACTTCTACACCTGGCCTGCATGGTTGCCCAGCAGGGGTACCCATTGGGCCGGCTAAAGAACTTAAACAATTTCTCATCACGGTTTATTTAAAAAAGAGAGGAAGCAGCCCTTTTTTTCAAGATGAGGGATTTTTTCAAGATGCATTCTTTTGGCCCTTTTATCAATACTTTCTGTGTTAAGGTTTCTCCTCACCAAACAGGCTTAAAACTACTGTAACACTGACACCTGACTATTTTGCTACAAAATACAAAAAGTAAATTTTCAATTCAACAAAATTCATCAACTGAATGAAAACATTTTTTAAACTACTATTCAAAAAGGGGAGACCATCCAGGAAAAAGGGAAGTACACAAGGATGAGCAACCATCTCATTTGTTTACTCAGTCTTGCATGCAACAGCCTCCTAATTACATGTACATGTATAAGTCAGCCACTACGTGCAAAACGCCACATGTCAATGCCATCTGCCAGCTGATGCGTACACACCTCCCCAAGTGGCATTTCTCAGAAGGGAGTTGCCTATTTTTCTGACTTTCCAGAAACGCTGTTCGCAAAATTAATGTCTCTGGTGACTCCGCTTGTTCCAGAGTATACATACAGCGCAGCGAGCCGAGAAATTCTGCCATTGAGGTCTGTGACTTGCTTGTACTTGGAAAAAAAATCGTACACAGCAACCAATTTAAAACTTGTACATTGAAAAATGTTAACTTTAACAATCGGATTTTAATCAGTGTGATAGGCTGTGAGGTGTGATGGGCATTTCAGTTTCTGACATTTTCTTCTGCAATGGTTATGAAAGAAATATCAAATTTATATCATATTCTGGTCTATTAGTATCAAAGTTTTTGCGCATACTATACACATACTATACTATGCGCATACTATGACAAAGGATACTACGTATCCTTTGTCAGTAACTTTTGGCAAAGGAAGAGGTCAAACCACTCGAAAGTGAAAAGTGCTGGGCATACCGAGCACAGTATTTCAGCAGAATACTCAGGTTGTGTCCGTGTTTGTATGCCAACACAAAGCAAATGCGTATTCACATTGTGTGAAGCCATAGAATCGCTGTGTCTCTTTCGTTAAAAATTTCTGCACAGGCCTTAGGGGTACATGTGGTTTTGTTACACACAAACGAATGTCGGGCAGTGGTTGGAGAAGTGACGCCTCTGGAAATCTGTAAAGCCAAAGTTGTTTTGATAGGTCCAGCACCCCATATCCACTCACTGTACACACATACTGGTGCGTACATTATGCCCCGATGGGCACACATAGCACAGGGCAAAATGTGCAAATTTTCTCTTTTTTCCTCCACAGGAAAATTTTGATAGCACCCCTCATATTGTCAACTTTCTGTGATAGTTTATAGGACTTATAAACATGGCATGGCCGTTTTCTGTATACACAGCAGCTGGGTGATGTGTATATAAAGGTACTGTGATTCCCACAGGCTTTGCTCACAGAGAGAATGTATGAAAAAGAACACAACGTGACAAGGAGTGTCGCACAGATCTTGAGCTATGACTGGCAACTGATCATTTATGAAATCCAATGGAGTAATGGAGTCTGACTATGGTACGCTGCTTAAAAAAGTCACACTTTTTCAGCCCCAGATAATCGCATGCTTTGGGACAAGTTCGCCGTGAAATAACAGCAGCGACGACTGGTTCGGATCTCTCATTGTGACAACTCACCTTGGGCCTGCCGTGAAAGTTGAATGTCAGTACGCACTCCCCGCGCCGTGTCTCGCTCTGTCTGACCAGGAACACACCGTGCCTTGTGTTGCCTCCCTGCAGAACCAGCTTGGCAGCGTCCACCCTGGACAGGGTGCCGTGAAACCATGGGTACTCATTCAGAGGGTGATCGGACACCGTGGCTGTTTCTTCTAGTTCCAAATTGATGTTCTGATTTGATCCGTCTAGATTTTAACAAAAAAATACGGTGTGTAGCACAAGTTAAATTTAAAAGGAAACCATATTTTAAGTAATTATCCTTGGTTACACTACAAAAGAAAATGATGTTTAGAGGAAAGATTCTATGTTCAAGTACAAGCGAGTATAAACGAGCTATCGAATCACTACTGCATGGATCCTAAATAAAATCTGGCTGTCTGGGGGAATCTTATTTATTCAGTTCTGTCCAAAGAAACCAAAACTGTTGCCCTGCATGTGGCTGCTAATCAGAAAGCATTGTTTGGTACTTTCATTACGCTACCACAGCCGTGAGCCACCAGTAATTATCATCATGGAATATTTGGACGATAGGCTATTCTCACTGTGCCAATATTTGTTTGTGCTTAGCAAACTCCTGCACTTTAAATACAACTCTATGAGACTAGTCTGTTATAAAGTTATAATGAAAACGAGAAAATTAAATTAATTTGCCCAAGGTTGAACATTTTCATGAGGGTCTGCAATTTCAGCCAGTTCCTGCTCAGTAGCAACCCAATCCATGCACAAACAGACATACATGTACGTGTAAAGTGTACATGTATGTACACTTACATGTACAGTACATGTACCTGTACATGTACATGTATGTAGCAGCAATTGGTGGCTGCCAGTTCAACACAGTCATTGACTGTAAAAAATTCCCCTCAGAATGGGGCGCCTTCTTTCCAACAATACATTATACATGTATTGTACATTGTTGGATTCTTGAGAATTCATGATCAATTTTCAAATTTTGAGCACCCAATGTACGGATTCACTGAACAACCTGTAGATCTGCCACTAAAACCAATTATAGGTAGAGTACCATAACCTGCCACACAATGGCTGAAACCTGAGTGTTTTAAGAACACAAAAATAACGGGAAATGTAAAACAGCATTTGAAACTCTGTGCAAAAAACTCAAACAGAATGTTGTTGACTTTGAGTTTTGTTTGATAAAAGGTGGGGACAAAAGGAAGTGCCCTTAACCCACAAAACACCTGCAAATTTCAAGTTCCAGTCAGAGAAAACATGACAGGGTAACCCCTCCCCCTAACAGAAAGGCCCAGTTGTAAGCATCCATGATATTGGCAGAAAAAGTTCTCTCTCCACATCCATAAAAGCTGTGACCTCAACTTTGACACCACAAACTTTGAGACCAATTTGCAGGCAGCCCTGTCAAATTAACTTTGGATCTGCACTGGTGACAACCGCAGCAATATACCAGGAAAAGCAGGATATGAATAATACACAGCAGTGAATGATCCAACAGTTTCCCCTGTTACCTACTGCAGTGCCCGGGCACACACTTTGCTATTGTACCTTGCCGAGCCAGTGGTGGCGGCCACCCTGTGAGCATTCATCAATGCAACCATGAAAACAGAACCGGTGGCAACAAACACCTTGAATTGAGTTCAGGGTGGAAACAAGAATGAAAGAAGAAAAAAAGGGGCCAGGGCTTAAGGGTTAACTAATCAATAGGTATTGACGGGGGGGGGAATGTATAATCAGCTAGCAACAAGGTTCATGAACATGTACAATTGTACATGCTCACGTCACAATCTCCATGTTTCAGTCAAGTTACGTCTGTAAGCCCTTGCCATTTTTCACCTCATGTAATTTCATACTTGTGTGCAGTGTTGTAGTTCATTTTTGTGGCCTGATTTCCGACAGTTGTTCATTTCTTGATAAACACTGCATTTCTACCACTACTAGCAGCAGAATATAGAAGGATTTGGCATCAAATCCATCTCACCTACACGTATGAAACAGGTTTGTTGCTATGATTCAAAGGAAATGAAATAAAGACAGGAACAAATTTTTCAGTAAATTACAGTTCTTTGTGAAGTGTGTTTCTGTAGACTGGTGCGAAATGGCTCTACACTATTTGAACTAAACTTCTCTGCAGGGAAATAACCTGTATGAGTTTCTTTCCTTGACCCTCTTAATCCTGTATGACTGGACGGAGCTCCTTTGTGTCCATCAGGCACTTGGCCTTGTCATTTACAAGCTCACACAGCCTTGACCGGAAGCAGTGCGTCCAAGTTCAAGGTTGTCTGCTATATGGACATGTAGTATCAGGCAATCTCTTGACCTCTAAACAAGCAAGGCACAGAATTCTGGGTTTGCTGGTCTGCTGTGTCGATTTCAACAAATGTGACTTGTGTCTGCTGTGGGCAATTTCTTGTTCATATCAGTGTACACATCCACAGCCTGAGAAAAGGCAGGGTTTTATAATTTGATGATATCTGAATGACCAAGGAGCTAAATTACATAGCCCTGAAATTACATGAAGCGGTACCGATACATATTCTCATCATACAATGTACATGTACATGTACATGCCTGCAGACAATAATCAATGCTACCTGCCTGTGTCAAATACGTGCATGTAAAATGTATCTAATGGTATGACCATACAATGAGTCTACCAGAATGGCCATGATACCACCCAAGGCAGCTGATTATTTGCCTGAGAGTGGAAAAATCTGACCTCACTACATAAGGTCAGGCGACAACATTAAAGACATTAATCAGGTGATCAGCATGACATGTAGAAGCCATTACGGGAGGGGGACGTGGAATATCTCTTAGTCCAATAGAGGAGCAAGAATTGCCAAAATGCATGTGCACCTCACATATAGAAACACCCACGAACGTGGTGTCACCACAACAATGGCATCTTCTGGGATTGGTCTGAAGTTTCTGAGATTTATTTCACTGGTTGGTGTGAGCTGAGCTGAGCTGAGTCTGCCTTACCTGGGGTCTGATTGGCTGATGACTTCAGTCTATTTTGGCACAGGTATGGCGTGTGAAAGCCAAGCATGCACTGGGCATTCCAGTGCATCCGTCAAATGAATTTTGAGCTGTGAGCTCATTGCAGCAAGAGGCTGACTGTCTATTCTTTGTCACTGACCTCCAGGACAGTACTCACCCAGTGGCCTGGCCTGCATCTGCATAGAGGGCAATTCCGGGGTCACGGGCCCATCTGAGCCCCCACTGGGCAGCCGATCCGGACTGTTGCCATGGCGACGCCGAGGTGGGATCCGTGGCGGCGGGGAGATGGGTGGGTTGGGATCCTGGCTGGAGAAGCCCTCAAAGGAGTGCTCTGGGGTGAGGGGGCTTCGGGAGTTGGGGCCATCCGGTGACAATTCTGCAGGGGGGGAGGAGGGATTTCACAGAGTGCAAATGGAAGAGACCTAGGGGTGTTTTCTAAATTCATCTTGGCTTCTTCTCCTTCTGTGACTTCAGAATTTACTTTTATGAGTTCAATCTCAAAGGTTGAAGTCTTACTGCTCAATGCAGTCAACAGTCTGCTTACAGAAACCTCAAGCTGGTTTATGTGAATTTATAAAAGACTGATAATTTTTAGTCCATTCGAAATGAAACATTTAAAAGTGATTCTGGGGGCACAAGACGCAATACATCATCTAACAAAACTGCCAAGAGTCTACCCCCCTTTTTTCAGACACATGCAGTGTTGAAATAACCTTGAGAAATCTTTCAGCCAGAATGATTTGGGAATGTACATGAATGTGTACACTAGATTGGCTGCTCCATTACTGACACCTGGGCAATACTGAAAGGTCTCAGTTTCAACCACTGATGTTTTCTAACCTTTTCGTATTGTGCACTTGCTACATTTTTCTATTAATACTGAGGAATATAGATGAACATGTGGATTAATATTTTTGTAAGTGGCCCGACTATTTTTCTAGCTGAACTTCCAACACTCACTTTTTGTATCAAATCACTTGTGCACTTGCTACATTTTTCTATTAATACTGAGGAATATAGATGAACATGTGGATTAATATTTTTGTAAGTGGCCCGACTATTTTTCTAGCTGAACTTCCAACACTCACTTTTTGTATCAAATCACCAATGATTACACTCAGATGTAGCAAAATGCTGGCTGATTACAGCTGAATATTACATGTATAACAAATGACTGTGGACATTTGATTGACAGTTTAATAGTAATCAATGGTGCAAACAGGTAGGATCTTTGTATGAAACACAAGGTACACAACAGCCACAATCAGCCCACTCACTCTGTCACCCACAAGGGTACAACTTTTGCACGGGAGTCTGCAAATAATCAGGCTTGGGTGTACATGTAGCTACTATTTATAGAAAAAGGGGGGTACATTGCCCATTGCCACACCCAAGTGATAGGGGAAAAATCAGGCATTCTATGGAACAGTGAAAAATCACGGAGAGTTTGAATCACTAAGTCCTTGGAGGATCCTGTCTGCTTGTACACTTTAGTTTGACTTACCAGGTTGGGGTATTTGAACTGTGAGATTGGGTTTTGGTCTCAAGAAACTGAAGGAGCCAGAAGTGGCTGGTGGTTCAGGTGAATGAGGCACACTGGGTAAGGGTCTCCTGTTGAGAGGGACACAAAGGCCAGAAAATGACATCAATTATTGACAAGATGAGGAAAGTTAGTTTCAAATGTCCGTAGGTTTAAAGCAAAGCTAACATCTACAGCCATTTTGCAAAATGTTTCTTTTTTAATTTTAAAAAATTTTGTAAAATATCGCTAGCACGACACATGGCATTTGTAAGCATTCATCGTTGCAAGGCAGAAAACAATTCTTATTTGCTAAACACTAATCACAAGAATCCCTGAACGACTACACAGTTGCATGTCCATGAGATAAGGGAACCTACATATGTACCGGCATACAACAAAAGCAGAAGTGAAAATGGAAACGAGAAGGAAACAAAATGACGTATTACATGTACACATGTGAACCCGCTTCACAATTTTACTTCTGCTATCTCATGAAGGGCGCTGCAATATGACAGACATGTACTGAAGAAATAAATGAGAGATACAACCCTTTTATGATGGTGCACAATAAAAAACTGGCCTATATCTAGTGGTTATGACATGTACATGTAGGTACTGGTATTTGAGTTTTCTTTCTGTACATTCAAATACATGTATGTACATGTACATGTACAAATATGTACATGTACATGTAGTTCCCAGTATACACAGTTGATTTTTTAAAATTTCTTCACAAACAGTCTATCTTGTACGTATACCATACACGTACAAAAGATCCTAACAGCATGAACTGTCGAAATCATCTTGTACATGTATCTAAGAGACAATGCATAATTTGTTTCATTCTAATCCACACTTGCTTCCTTCCGCTACTTGGTCAGAGGTAATCTGAGTTTAATAAATTCTTGTTGTATTTGAGAATCCTACAAACTTCATGCACACATGTACGTATCCACAAGCACACCTAACATGTCACCTTTTAATGTACAGGTACACTGCGTGCAAACAGGTAAAATGTTTCCATTATTTATGACATTTATACACAGATTTATGTTCTAAACACTTGATACTGCCAAATGGCATCAAGCAAGCCATGCAGTTATAACTGTAAGATTACAATCTCAAGTTGTCAAATTCTTTGCCTATGCTGTTTGACAATGTTTGAGACCTTTCTGTTATGGCATTTATAAAAGGAATCAAACAAATTTTTGGCCCTCATCTGGTACAAAGTGCTGTTAAAAACATACATACATGTACACCTGTATTTGCCTCGTATGTACAGGCAGGTTAGGCAAAGAATTCATGTTATAGAAGTCGTCAAACCAGCTCTCTACATTGGAGGATTGTGCACATGTACCGTACTGCTACACATGACCTATACATGTACCAGTATGTACCGGCACAGTACAACAGAATTATAAACTGACAGCAATACATGAATCCTATGGGGGAAATTACGGTAGACCCAACAAGGAAATAAAATTGCCTCATGTACCGGTACATGTATATGTATAATATGCACTTGCTGTGGTACATGTAGCATATGAAATAACGAAAGTATATTGTTGATTTTAAGCTGAGTGAGTGACGGAGAAGATGTTTGAAAATGAAAGCAACTGTCCCACCTACCGTGTGCAAAAATGCCTGTGGGCCTACTAGAACATGTACATGTACAGTATGTACACATGTATACGTATTCTGATGTTGCATAGCAATGACATTCAACACAGGTGTTGCTGACTTGAATTGATGACTTGGACCCCAGTTTGACATGTATCGCAATTTTTTTTTTTTGACTTGAGACTTGACTGGACTCAGAAACAATGACTTGTGATGTGTGTACGTGGAGTCAATGGCCCAACAAAGTCTGTTCTGTGACCAAAGCCTTAATGTGTTACAATGCGGCAATAAAGCACATGGTAAATGTATTAGTCCATTTGAGATTTCATGAAATGAAATCTTTTTCAAATGAATAATCCACAAACAAATTTAACGAATCCTTCTAATTTATCACATAAGCTTACAACCTGTGACAACATGACAACCTGTTACATATGATGGACCTGTTCCTTGATGGAGAAAAAATCATGCTGGCTGGACTTACATGATATACGCTCATGATAACAAGGAAATAGTGGAGCATGTCCAAAAATATCAGCACCTGAGGTACGCTCCGGTGCTCCATACAGTGCAAAAAAGCACAGATCCAATCATCCAAGAACCAAACAGGGAAAAGTCCAGATTTAGCGGCCTACTTTTCTGCGGCAAAGGCTCCCCTGGTAGTTGGCTGCGCACAGGACCACAGACATGACTCATGATGCACATGCATGTGCGTGTTCCAACCTATATACATGTATGAAGGCTGTACTTTATGTTGGTGCATGTACGCAGTGCCCTGTACTGTACGTGTACGCCTGGTGATCTTTTTCATGAATGGGCACTCTCCCCACCCCGTCCCACCCTCCCCTCCTCAGAAGAGGGGTACCCATCACAAAGAGGGGGCACTGAGTTGGAGACCATTGACCACTTTTTTGTTTCAGTTTAGAAACTGAAAGCCCATGCAAACAAGTCTCTTTAAAAGGTAACTTTTTAAGGATCTTTAAGGATGAAAAAAAAAATAGTCATTTTTAAAAACACATTTCCCCCCTCCTGACCTACATGTAAGGCATTCACTACTTTTTTTCTAGGGTGATGTGAAAATTTGAGTTTGCAAATCTTGTAATATCAGCATTATTAGCAACTCTGCACGGACTGAAGTGAGAAGCCAAATATAAAATATATTTCACTATATCTGCAACTATACAGCTTTTGATTGTTACACCCCGATTCTATTTAACTTCCCCTGATTAGATCCACCTTACAGATCAAGAGAACTGTTAAATCTGTGGGGATCATTCAAAGGTGAAATACAACCCATACATGTGAAGCATCATACAAGTACATGTACAGTCAGACAAAAGCTCAGGTGCATGTAACGGTAGCATCTGGGTACTCTGGGTTTTTTTTATGCAGCGAGAGACAGGCTGTCCTTTCCTGACCACTCTCATCACCTCATCCTAACTGAATCAATTCCGCAAGATTTGCAAGTGCAAAACCGCACCGCACTTCAGAACACTCCAAAAGCTGTTTGTGGCAAGGCAGCTATGGGCAAGGGACCTTCATGAATATGCTCCACAAAGGGTCAATAACTTTGCCCGGTTCCGCGTGGCTGTCCATCACAATGTGGCACAATTGGAAAGAGAAGGGAGAATAGCCTAAGGTACCGGTAAAACTCATTTTTTTTTGTTTCAAAATGATCGGGGAGCACCTCTGGTGTCCAACTGCTGGAGAATTTCCATTCCAATTTGAACAATACAATTCTAAATCCTATTCCCAATTCTGCGGCCATGGGTTCAACAACTCAGGGGTCAACTTCACAGAGCTGCCAGGTGCACATACGTGTAAATGTATGTATTTGCTTAGTAGAGAAAATATTTGCTACACAAAAATGTGAGTCTACATGTATGTAAATATTTGTTGTGACTGGTTTTCACCTCAGGTCTGCTTGAGCACATAGGTTTCCTAACATGCCAGTTCCATGTACTGGTATATGTACCGTACATGCAATTCTAAAACAACCTACATACATGGTACATAGGGTCCCTTGTACATGTAGATAAGATTTTCAACTTTTAATCAAAATATTCCTAGTTTTGCAAGGATAAAAGAAAACACCTCTTCCCCCTCCCTCATCAATCATTGAAACAAATTACAGGAACTATGCAAAATTGTAGCAATCTTCTGGGTGTTGCTCAAGCAAGCAGACTGACTACTCACCTTGGTAAACTGGGCAACTGCATACAGGCCTGAATGTTGGTCAGCCAGGAGCGCATGTCTTGCATGCTCTGTGCTTCGATGACAAATTCAAGGCTGTTGTCTCCCTGAAAAATTCAATAAAATAAAACCCAGCCTTTAATTATTCATGAGACAATTAGCAAAACAACTGCTGCCGCACACAGCTGTTGTTAAGAAAAAAGGAGGACACCTCTCTTTGTGAAGTGATATTAGGTTTTACATGAACAGGCATGTGAACTTTTTTCAGGACTTAACTAATTGAACTTAGATAAGGGATTTTTTTAAAGGTTTTGATGTACATTTACCAGTACAAGAAGACAGAAAATCTCTTTAGGCAACCAAACTTTAATTACTTTGACCGTGCAAGAAAACATTTATGTTTTGTCAACCCTGAAGCTAAAAATTATCAAGGGTCTTGGACCAATGACCCTTGGGGAAAAACAGTTCTCTGTATTTCACATTACAGGCCTGCTACACACGCAAATGCCACAACAGATGTCCTTGAGGAAAACAAGCTTACATGTCTGTATCTCCAAAAAAAATTGTTTGAATATCGCTATTCACAAGTATCATGTATGTATGCTGTACGAGTATAGTGCTGAAACCAAGCCGAGATTTATAATCATAGGGAAAACACTGCTCCCAAAACTGGCCCTTTTCACTGTGTTTTACATCAAACCGGTATGTGTAATTTGTAACAATAAAGCTGCCAATAAATTACCTTTTTTTATTAACATTCTTACCTTCAAGACAAATGTGTTATCCTTTTCGGGTAGTTCCAGAGCAGTTGTTTCCCTGGCTTCTTCTATTAGGAAGCAAAAGATACCGTTCCTGGGCTTGTTGGACTGCAGAAGAATAACCCAGAAGAGAGTTCTAAATCAACTGTACAAATCGAGCTCACACGCAAGTAACAGATTGCATTCAGGAAAAGTCAAAGCCAACACCCTGTAAGTTTGGTTGACTTGAAATACATGTACTCGTACATGTACCTTGTGTGAATATACATGTAAGAAGAAACATCCACATACATACATGCACATGTACACGTACCGGTACATGTCCGATTCAAAGATGTGGGAACTTGCATTGGTCTATGTCATGTTTTCTCGGGGGGAGGGAGACAGTTTCTGGGCATTGGGGGGGGGTCAGGTGGGTTTTAAGGCGAACAGGAATAGTCAAGGAATAAATCATAATCAGTAATAAAGTTTGATGGAGTATTCAAAGTGGAAGAAAATAATCAGTGTTTTCTCCCAACTTTTCTTCACTACAACTACATGTATGTTGGGACAGATACAGATGTAAATTTATGTAAATGTTACGGGTATGTTCAAATACTGACCAGTCTCTTTCATTTCAATCACTTGGGTTCTGTTTTGCAGTGATGAAATAGAGTCAGGTTTGGGCCCAGACACTTTTTACAAATATTCATGGACAAAAAGTCACATTTCAACAGCTGACAAAACAGTGATACATTCTACAGAAAAAGTCACTGACCACCCATGTTTGGATTTCTTTCTTTTTCACAATTTTTGACAGAGGCCTCTTGACTGGAGAAGAAAGATCAGTTCATAAACATTCGCCCTGTCTGACTTCACCATTCCAGTCCCTGTCTTCCCCTAGGGGCAAGTCACAAGATACGGGTGCTTCTGGACAAACAAGTTGTTTTTGCACAGACAGATACAAGTGGCGTGCACTTTGGCTGGCAGGGTGGCGCTCTGTATTTGTGGCAATGGTCCTGACTGCATCACCACTCTCTCACAAAGACTACTTTTATTTACAACATACCCACCTCCCTTGAGGGACTATTCAGTGTGGGGGGGGGGACAAAGGAAAATCATGTGCAAGAAGCATTTTATGATACTACCGGAGCTGCCCTGGATCGATCAACATAAAAACAATGCCAAACAACCTCCGATCACAACTGCTTGTATTTTCTCTGACTTGTATGTGCAAAGAATTGAGCAGCCCTGGATCTAAGATGAGACTACATGCATCTCTCTTTAGAAATCAAACGATGAAAAAAAGTGACAAGGCCACTTTTTAAAACTCTACATGCAATTAATGTCTGTCAAGGTAAAAATACTGTGGAAAGTTACCTGTTTGAATAAAAGCACAGGGCCTTGAAACCTATTTGTCTGACAATGCCTCTGCCAATATTTCCAGCACAGTGTAGCCTGAAAGGTCCATGTACATGTACAAAATAGGTAGATGTTTGCTCATCATCTAAAAATGCCAATCTGGGAGAGCCAGCAGGGGGCCACACCCCCCTCCCAAAGAGCCCCCTCCCATTTTTGAAACAAATAATGAGAGAGGTGAATATTTTGGTCTGTTTCATTTCCAGTGCTCCAAAAATCATTTTAAAAGCCCCTAAATGTTGCCTAACCCCTCAGGAAGGGCGTAATAGGTTACGATAAACTTTTTGGTCAACCCCCCACCAAGTCTTCCCTCCCCCCACTCGAAAATCTGGCTCTGGATCCACCCTTGAAGATGTACAATGTACATGTAGGTCCTTCTTTTCTTTTGGGAGGATTCATTCATTCACCTCAACAATCAACATGCACTCATTCAAACATGGAACAGCCTGTAATCAGCTTTGATGCCACCATGTCAATAACTGAAATCAAGTTTGGCAGAGAGGGGAAAATACACTGAGAATCGGAATTTGTAGCAAAGCAACGATTTTTCAAGAGTTAAAACGAAAATGAACTTTTGTTTAAACATGTACCGGTACATTCAATTATTAAATGGACATCAACGGATGTTGAAAGATCTTGCCCTAAGCCTCACTTCATACAGCGAGCTTTAAAGTTGCCTAAGGCACCGCTTTCTGTTTAAAAGGCAATTCTGCAAAACCTCCATGCAAGGACCACTGGGAATATCGAAAGATCGTAGCCTGACCAGTGCATGTTACGTTCTCAGCCCCGGGAAAATATCATGGTATTTCCAGCAGAGCTGTCCTCATCGCTAGGTTACTCTTTCCTCGCAAGCACGTCAGTGCACTGGACAAGATTCTGAGAAATCCTTGCAGTACGGGGGCTGAATAAATACCGGTACGTGTACCGGGGGGTATGGCCCAGATTCTTTTGAGTGTACACTTAGTTTACAAATGTCACAGAAGGCAGGGATGTGATTTGTCTGCATGTAGGGGGCAGATCATAAGACACCACTGTATGATAAAAATTAACTAGGGTATCAGGTTATCAATAAAAAGCTTGATGCTCTTCAAGAAATTCACTGCTCAACTTCTACCGGATAAGGTATTTGGCCATTCCTAGAAGCTACAGGTAGTGTGTGAAATGCAAGTAAACCTGCATTTGCAGTGCATGGTGGGGGAATAATGAAAGTTCTTTTCCTTTCAAATTCATGGGTTTACTTAACTTGTTTAGTGACTACAGTATGTGATGACACTATTCTTACAGTGAAAGATCTACTGGTACGGTAGTATTCACAAAAAGGAGGGGGCCTCCAAAAAAAAGAGAGTTGAAACTCATATCTTTGTGAAAATTTGTGTCTTTAAAATTATTAGATAACCAGTTCAGCGCAGAAGAAAAAGGAGAAAGGCAAAAACAGGGCTCAAAAAATTCAAAACACAAAACTGGATTTGCATGATACCCATTCACCAGCTACTGTAAATCCATCATGTACCCATACATGCCTGCTGATCAACTTATGTACTGGTAATCCTTTCTCATGATCAGTTGTTTATTACTTTTCTTGATGTTCACGATTGACAGAGCATGCGTTTTTGGTAAAAACATTCGATCTGAAGTGTATGCCCCTTACAAAGCCAAGCGCCAATCTTACAAATGGTTTCAGCATACACGTACTGTACATCTCTTATTACATATAGATGTGTCTCTTGAGTTGAAGCCCTAAAGCTTACATGTAATGTGCATGTACGGTACATGTATCACATAAAGCCTTGCAGCTATGAACAGCGTTTTTCCAGGAACACTCAGCCTCAAATTCCAGACCGACGCAAATTGGAAGGGATAGTTCTGTCTTTTCATAAAGTACAGCTGTCATGCCTGCTCAGCTCCAATAATTCTTGTAGAAATGTAATCATAAATACCTGCCAGTAACAGCCAGGGCCATGAGGTTTTACGAGGGCTTCTGACCACACTTTGACAAGAACTCAGAAATTTTTGCCCAGGTGTAAGTATCGTTATACGCCATGCATGTACCTGTATTGGTACTACCAGTCATACCAGTACATGTACATGTACATACACATGTACATGTATGTACATGTACATGGATATGCCTGTACTGTATAGTGAAGTTGATCATCAAATCACCATCTGACTCAATGCTCTTGGAATTGGTATAAAGCTATGCAGATATACATATGAAGAAGCCAAGCCATATTCGTCCATGTACATGTAAACTGCAGAATGCACAATTTCAAAAACGTATGTGGAGCCAATCATCAGATTGGCAAACACATTCCCCTAGTACACACAGGTACACTTTTGGAAACTGCAAAACGTTAAAAATAAAGGCCTACGGAACCAGAGAAAAAGCTCCTGTTGAGAGGAACAAACCAATCCAGGTATACTAAAATATATCATTCGTTTTCGCGCCTGAGGAACCAGAACTTCCATTTAGGTGTTTGTTGTTCTATTCAGTGGCTAGCCCCCTAACCATAAGGTCTTTTGTGAGAGTACAATTTAGTCTAGCCTATTATGTTCAAAAGGTCTGTACATTTCCCTACTCAAGGTCACACAACTATTGCCAGACTCTTCACTTACTCAAGTACAGCTGCAGGTATACAGACTTCCCAGCCAAAAATCAGAGGACAGTGAAGATAAAGAAATTGAAAATAAAATTCAAAAAAATGAGTCCACCTCAATTTTCTCCCTTTAGGAACACATGGGCACTGTACAGTGAACACACAACTGTACACATACATGTACATGTACGTACATTTTCGGGATATTTTGGATGAGATAAGCACTAAAAGTCAAGCACCCAACAAGCAACACTTTTCCAAAAAGGAAGCCATCAAAAAGTAAATTTCCTCATTTGATAGTTTCCAGTCAATAAGGCCAAAAAAGTCTCTGGTTTCTGGTCATCGCACACATCGCTGTAAACCTGCGCGCCGGCAAAATAAAGAATTTTTTTATTTTGCATTAAACAATTTCCAAAAGCCGCCAAACTTACTTGATCGGCAGCTAAGAATTCTGCTACCGCGTAATTTTAATGTGTTTTCAATGGTGGGGTGGAGTAATATGTACGGTGAAGGAACCCCCTGGGCCTCCATACATGTACATGTCAGCTGGGCGCTCTTATCAGATGACATCATTCGTGTATCATTACACGAAGGCCGTACCCGAATTAGTTGGCTGAGGCTTAATATTATGCATGATTCTACATATATGGGAACTGGCTGTGGATACTGCAAAATAGTCGGTGTAATTCCAGCCGTAGCCAATTGATTCAGACCCAGGCCCACGTCTGTGAACCAGACAAAGGAAGTGGTCTTGTGTCCTACTTACGTACAAATTGAAAATGCTTTTAAAGCAACAAACCTAGAGGGGCCAGTCTATTTGAGTGTCGGTATACAGTGAGGCAGTGGCGGTATATACGCATGCGTGCATGCAGTGGCGATGGACATCGCGTTATGAAAGCCATACATGTAACGACTCATGCATCGTCACTTGCTCAGAACAAAGGTACATGTACCGGTACTTGTAGATTAGAGTGAGAGGAGATTTTATTTTCTGAGCTGAATTTTTCCCCCAATGTTTTATATGCAACTTGTTTCTTATAAGCAAAGGCATTTGGTATTCTGCACACTTGCATGGTTGAGCTTTGGTTATGAAAAATGCAAACTTGTCACAGTGCCAATTTCAGTACCATTAACACCGGTCTAGATTGTTCACTCATCTGTGTCAATAACATCACAAGCTGTATACCATTGCAAAGAGGACATTCTGCCCTTTCTAGAGATATATTTCTCTTTCCCATATATAACGTAGTTTTGTTATTACAGTAATTTTCTCGGTATACTTTTTATGTGGACACCCTGTATATCATTTACGTTACGAGAATTTCATTTTCATTTTGACTCTGGAACTGAACTGTTTCGATTAATTTTTTTCAGAGGCTATTTCATGTGCAACATGTTTCTTCTAATCTAACTAAAGCAGAAAACAATGTGCAAAGAATGTCACCTCGTGAGAATTTCATTTAAAACTAGAAACTGGAGCTGAACATTTATTCTTCGCATTTAATTTTTGCATTGTGGTTGTGTTAGTGTATTTTAACAAGCTCAATCTTGCCAAGAATTGAAGCCTCTTGTTTGAGTGAGATGACTGAAACCATCGCCTCTCGTCATACTTTATGGTCTTTTTATTAATTCAAAGTTGTTAATTCGCACTTCTCATGGTAACAAGGCCATGCACTCTAAAGTGTATGTGCATGTACACTGTACATCATTTCCAAGGGAAAAAAAGAAGTAAAAAAACGTGTCACTGTACCACTTTTGGACCAAGCCCGTGACAAGAAACCGGAGTCTTTTTCTTTGGCCTAAAAATGATTTTGATATGAGCACCACATGTCTTCATGCTGTGTATAAATTGTATACTAAGCATGACAAATACATGCAACCCCAAGTTGTTATGACAATTTTAGATACATATTGTAAAGTGTGAGACAGAACAAAATGTACATCCATGAGGTACTCTCATCAGTTTGTGTGTCAGGCAATGGCAGAATAGCCAAGGTGAAAGTTACAGAGGTCTTGCAAAACCTGACCTCAAAATAGCCAACAGATAAGGGTTTTATTTAGTCTAAGACATGTCCAAATATTTAGGCTCAGGCTAGTAACAGTTAGTAATCTGTCAATGAATGTGTGACCTAGAAACAGCACATGTACATGTACCAGATGATACAGACAATTACAAAGTAGGGTGTATGGTGCATATGAGCTGCATATGTACCATAATGCACACACCTACATGTATATACATAACAAAGTGCATGTACCGGTACATGTAAATGTACATGTATGCATGCACATCTACACGTACATGTACCGGTACAAACATACATGTACCTGCATGAGATGTGAAAGTGTAACTTTCCTCGCCCACATACATGTACATGTATGTTGTAGGGCTGAATATACATGCCTATGAAAGGAAATAAAAGATGCCCAAATTGGGGCTGTGTGATGATATATTGAGAAAACACATTCCTGCTGCATTCAAGGAAAACTTCTGCTTCGGGCTCAAGAGCGCAATTGAGACGGAACGTTTTCTGTAGCTAATTAATATCTTCCTCATCTCTTTCAGTACCTCAGGTTCTGATCCGGCAAATGAACAAAAACAGGACACTTCCAAAACCAAGTTCAAATAAAATCAGGTTACAAAAGAGGCCATCACAATGGAAAGACAAACACCAGCATCTCCCCGTGCTGCTTCCTTGTTTCTGGAGAGAAAGAAAGCAAATGAATGAAACTGATACAAAAACATTTTTGATGACTTTTTTGACCAAAACTGTATCTTAAAAGTGTTTCAGTAAGTGTGTGGCATCCATGTATATTCTGAGGGGTTTTGAGGCATCACTTTAAAAATTTTGTAAATGAAACAAGTTGAAAGCCTGAATGTGTCCTAACTTCATAAGAGGATCTACCAAATTATAGGCCTACATACTGTACAGGTGTACATGTACATGTATGCACGTACATGTACATGTACATGTAGCGGTATGATGCAGTTGATGATGCATTATTTCAGGGCGGATGGGAAGGGGTTCAATGGGATAATGTAGCATGCCTCCCTCCCCAAAAGGTGCAAATTCTTTTTAAATTCTTTATAAATGTAGTCTCACCTCTCAAAAACCATAAACTATTTACATGACAAACTTTCCCAATCTTTTGCACCTCCCCCCCCAAAAAAAACAAGTCCAATCCACCCCCATAAAAATAAATTGGTTCTGGAGGGGTCCTTCAATATATTTTGTACCTGACCCTCCAGTGCAGTGTGTTTGATATAACAAATCTCCATGAGGGTGCATGTAGAGCTATTGTTTCAAGTACAATACCATACATGTACAAATGTAATGTACAAACTAGGAGCCAGAAGGAAGGGTTGTGCTTCATTTCCTTCCAAATGTCAAACTTTCAACATGAAAAACCACCAGATTTTCATGCGTACTAGTATGTAATAGCATGTGAAACGTGGGTGTTCCTGCAAAGTTTCCCGATAACCTGCTGTCACGGTGAGTCATGGGACAAATTTGATACATATGTGAATTTCTTTCCTTACTTCCTCGATTTTTGCTGCAATGAACAATGAAACAAATGGATTACAAACCTGAACTGACTCAGTCAAACTTTTAAACAAACATGGAACGAAACGCAACAAATGTGTTTCACAAGTTACTAAAACTTGAGTTCCCGGAAACACTGGAGATATGAAGGGGGGCATGATTACTATTGGTAACTACTTTCACCTGATAGGCCCAAATAAAGTTTATAAAAAACATTAAATACAAAACAGTCTTTACAAGCATGGAAGTGGTTCTGCTTTGCTCATGTTACCTTGGCTGTTCTGGTGCATTGCTTTCCTTGTACTGTTTACTCGTACATGTACATATAAGAAGAACTGTGGAAACATTAACAAATGTTGCATTTTACATGTTTGTCGTTGTTCTTCGAAAAGATGCATTTGGAGGAATTTATTTTCAAGCAACTGTGCAGGAGATACACACCATTGCAGAGTATTCAATTACCCGCAAATGTATGCGTCCTGATGGTGCTACCGGTATAATGTGCATAGGGGTGTACATTTATTACAAATTTGCACGAAGTGACTATGGCAAATCTACCCATCTATTTCAACAAAACAATTAGCTAATGTGCTTCGGGGGGGGGGAATATTTACTCAGTACAGGTAATGGTCACGTCATTTGATGAAAACGAAATTATGCAGAAAACCCTCTTCTACTGAAGCCTTTTTCCCACATAAATGACAGGCCACTTCATCATGGCCTGTCTAGTAGTTCTCTCCCATCATAGCCAGCCTCGTGTCTGTCGAGAGACATATCCCGGCCAAATGCACAGCATAATTGGCAGAGACGTATTCAATTAGAATTGACAGATCTCAATCTAATAACTTAGCTCTTGCGATACAGACAGCATCCTAATTCATGTCCAAGTTTCAAATGCATTTCTTTTTGATAGAGATGATTTCTCCCCCACCCCTCTCACAAGAAAGTAAACCGGGCACTTTAAAAATGTGACCTTGAATAGGATTAAATTTTTGTACTAATTAAAGATATGAAGATGCACCTGTACAGTGATATCACCTGCATGTTTGTCAAGTTGACATACAGGGTGCATGCAGTACATACATGTACATTTACATCTAGTACAAGTAATGGACAAAGGTACAAAGTAAAAAAAATTATGTCATAAAAATCCTTTCAAAAGGGCCAGAGTCTTGCTTAGGGGATAGTTTGGTTGTCTGTAAACCAACTTGTGCTGACCTCATCTAAAACACAGAGAAATGTCTTGTACACGTATTTTTTCACTTCAATAATGGTACAGGTATACAGACGGCCGGTACATTGTGACAACACATGGATGTACATGCAGGCCTGCATGAATGTAAGTGTAATGTGGTTCATTCTCGCGCACAGAAATCCACTGAAAGCAATACTGTAGGTGATAAAAAAAATGCTAGAGACACCTGCATAGCTTTGACATTTTTGTAAACATAACTATTCTACCTTTTCGACTTTAACTGAACAATCAAATAATGCCCAAAAAGTACATGTAATCATTTTGAAATATTCAGAATTTCAATTGTTTTGAACTTGATCAATGTAGTTGGGAACTTCTATTATTTTCTGGCCTGCAGAGTACTATGAAATACTTTCTTCTTCTTTACTAGGAGTATACACGTGTACATGTACGTAGGCCTGCTGGATACATATTGTCGTTGTAGTTCACATAGAGTAGAGTTCACTTAGAGTGCTGACATGCGTGGGAGTAACTGTATATTGTACATGTGTGGATTTGCTGAACCATTCTTTTATGGCACTGAAGCACTGCCCTTCAAGGTTATAAATGCTACATTAATACGCGTAGTGTATAGAAAAACCTTTGGTCTTTTGGGAGTTTGCCCAATATGAGGTGAATTCCCCCTTGTCAAACTCACTTTCCAAAATAAACTTTACATGTATAGATCTATGGTACATGTACATGTACTTCTCAGCAAGCAAGTACATGTGTACATTTACTGGGAATTCATTGCCAAGTTGAAAATGTATCTGATTTATGGTGTATTATTGTTTGTAATGTATCGAGTCTGTAGCAAATGACCGTACATACATGTATATAAGTGCAATACATGTAACTCTAATCCTAATGAAGTACATCCATGGTCAAGGGGGAGGGTACCTTGTACCCGTACATGTACATACGTATACATGTACATGTACCTCCATAAAATATGTTTTGGGATTGAAGACGGTAAAACTAACAATGTACACAGTATATATATACAAACTTGAATAAATGTCCACTATGCACATACATGTACATGTTCATTTCATTAACCATACATGTACATCTTCACTTCATTAACCCTACCGGTATATGTACCGTACTTGTACATGTACTGGTACCGTAAGTCATGGACACACTCCATATCTCACTGTAATCACGGACTCTCTACTCATAGAGGATCCGTGCTGTAATCTAAAACTGATCTGCATGGCGAGATTGGGTTATCAAGCCTGCTACATGTACATGTATGTACCGGTAGGCCTATGTACATGTACATGCAGGATATGAAGGCTACATGTAGGGCATATTACATCAGCAGAAGACATGTTCATGTACGTGTATAGTACTTTGCATGTTTACAAACTTTACAGTGTAGGTGCTGATTTTGTGCCATTTTGGGATTCCATGGTAACATGCACACATACAGTAAGGGGCCTACAATGTAAGCAAATCACATACATGTACATGCAGGCCCTACACAATAATGATTACACATACACGGGGTTGGCGATGGGAGCTGCATCTCAATTCAATCATCCACACAAGAGAAAACTACACACAAATTCGTTAAAAGATGACCTTCATTATCTCCTATTGTACATTAAATTGACAAGAACTTGAGTACGTGTACATGTACTGTATGTCTTGGAGGACACAGAATACCAAAATATGCATGACATCTTTTACTTTACTTTCACTTATACTGGTTATACATGTACATGATGGAAAGTCATATTTCTTGAAATGGCTGGGAGCCATTTATGTACAGAGTGGGCCACAAGCATGAAAACGGGACGTGACCAATACACGTCTGTACAATGTAACTGAGTAGGGTCTGGGGAGATGCAAATGTGCCAGTTAAACGCATCACTGAGCAACACGCTGTATGTACATTGTACATGTACATGCATGTACACATTAAAATGATAATGATAAAGTACAAGAAATCATTACGTTTAAAAACTAGGCATTCTTGATTCGGTCTCTCAGCATTTGCACTGCACTTCATACATGAGGCTGCAGTGCACTGCAAGGCTCCAGCAACTGTTATAGTTGTTGGTCATACCGGTAGGTGAGCCTTGTGGCTACAGTCTTTGGTTAGAGCTGTCCTTCCTGCCAGAAACACTTTTGTTAAATGTAAAATACCAAAACATGTGTTTGAAATTATGTACCGGTAACAGTGGATCCACCATTTCTCAAGAAAAACCATCATCGGTAGATAGAGCTTGTGACATGGCACTGTACATACTAAATCTGTGTAACCCACAACCCTCCCCCTTGCCACTGTGTGAATGTACATTGCACGTGCTGAAGTGTGAAAAATACCCACTTCCATCTCAATTTGTTCTTCAATTCTCAAGTAATACACTGTACACGTAGAAATAAACTTTCCATATCTGTACCAGCATGCACCATTTTTGTATGAGAATTTTCAACAGTACCAGACTGGAACAAAACACAACAAACATGACAAAGTGGCCACGATTGACCACTGTTGCTGGGTTGCGATGTCATGCCACAAGTGTACTCATCCAACTTCATGAGTGCAGAACATTTTTATTTTAAACTGTGCACCGAGCACTTCCTTTTTCCACATACACTGTGCACATGAATGGCAGAGTTCAAGTACTGAATACTACACGTATATGTACGCCTTACAATGACAATGCTGATTCAAACTCTGAACCCCCTCCCCTCAAGCATTACACACAAGTGATGGATGTTGTGAAAAGGATGTGACAGTTCAAATTATAGGAAGGTTGTGAATGCAATTTTACAGAATTTCCTCCCCCCCACAAAAAAAAAACTTCCTGATAAAATCTGGCCCGGTAGATGTTCAACTTTTGCAAAGCTAAATTTGCCTACATTGCAAAGTTACTTTTTGAATTGGTGTCACAAATTCAAGTCCAGGTCGAGTAATTTCTGGCTACGTTGGTACGTTTAGAATTTATGCAAGCTTCCAGGTTCTGAAAGAAAAAAGGTAATCACCTGTGCAAGTATTTACATCAATTTCACTGAGGTAAGGGCGATCAGGGACAGAAGGAAAGAGGGTAGGGGAAGAGGGTGGGGAAGGGCAGGAAGATTGGAGTTAGTGGCTACACTGCTGGCACCAGGAAAAACTGCATGTCTGCAGACATATTTTGTTCTTTCAATAGTGCAGACGCCTCGCTACTGTGCAAGGCCACTGCAACTGCCAACTTTTTCATTGTGAGCAATCAAAGTTTCAAACTTCATACCTGTATGTACATGTATGTGTGCTTTCTGTTTGTTATGTACAGTAGGGGCCTACATGTACATGCACATAGTGTATGTAAACCTACAAACAATGTCCTTCAAACCAATTATGGAGATCTTATTAAGGGGGAAAGTGCAGCATAGGGCCACTTCTGGTAGCCACAGACCTTGGGTACTTGGATCATAGAGCCTGAAATGAGACAAGACCAACATCTCCAAAGCTTTGGGGAGGGAAAAACACTAAAGAGGGTCACAAGAAACTTTAATCATTCACAAACAGCAAAAACCTGAGATTTCACAATTTCAAAGTTCAAGAATTCACTATGCACTGTATTGTTAGGCAATCTTCAGAAGATGCAGCAAAACTTGCAAAAATGTACACTGGTCTCGAGAGATCGCTTCACAAAAAAGATCCTGAAGTCTTTCTCCTTTTGTCCTCAAGAAATTTATTGGCAGTAGTCAAAGAGAAGATTTATCATGTCTAGATAGCCCAACTGTTATATATAGAGCATTGTGTCCATCCAGGGGCCTGGTTCTTCCTCAAGAGGTTATGTCATAAAAAACAGGCCTTGCTGGTTAAAATGCATACATGTAGCCTCCAACTTAATCACTGTCTGGGCGTAATCCAACCCAGCAGACCATGAAGAAAACCCGAAGGGGGCCAAGTCACTGACACCTCACCTTGCCAGGGTCCAATACAGGGACTTACGTAATAGTTCCATGTTTGACATCTTTCACTATTCAGATTTCTTACAACCCTTGATCCTATTTGCAGTAAACTCTTTTTCTAAAACAGGATACAATTCCTAAGCCTATAGCCTGTACATGAGTGCTCTGCAGTCTCAAACATGTCATGTAAGTGTGATGGGCACGGTAGCATCAACCTTGCAGAACTTTGTTCTGATATGCTGGCAATTGATGTGACTGATATTGTAGGACACTGCGGTATCCACCATTTATAGGCAAAAATGCACATGTACCGGAATGAACTAGTATTTTACAACAATTTTTTCACATTTTTACTTGACGGAGGTAACTGAAATCTTATTCACATGTTCCTCATGTACATGTACTGTACATGATAGTGTAGGTACAACTTTGTTGCTGAGGGCCGACTTTTATTTAAAAGCAAAACAGCTGCTAAACCAAATTATGATTGTTTTGCAAGCTGAAAAAAAATTCTGCTGTATCATTCTTGTAAACTAAATGATGCACAGAGTAGCACCTTTAAACAGTTTTATCAGATATAACAATATTTGCCATTTAATTTAAACCATTTCCATGCCACAGATTTTTACAATCTTTAAAAGAATTTTAAAAACTTGTAATGTACATGTAATTCCATCTTTTTGGTATACGTGTACATGCATACAACCATGTACATGTACATGTACATGTACCGGTATGTACACGTATCCATGTGTGAAGAGTATCCTGTAATTCAAATTTATGCAGAAATGAGCTTCTCGACTGAGTTAAAATGCATCAGTACCAAATTTTTTCATACAGACACACTGTACACAAGATTATCTAATGACCGTTTTCCCTCACACACAGACATTTTAATTTCAGCTGGGTTCTTGGATACAAAAAGGCATCAATTTCTAACTTGGTGAATGAACAGAAAGACTATGCAGATATTTCAATTGATATTTTTCCCTTTAACTCCATTACAGACGATTCACAATGCAGTGCGCCAGCAAGAAGCTGTCATGGAGAGGCCTTTTCGCAGTGCATTGTGGAATAAATAGTCGATACTGCGCATTGATAACTTGAATTTTTTGCAAATGTTTGTTTATCTTGGTTGAAAATTCAAAATTGCTCATTGCGAATGGGTGTTAGGTATGGTAACTAGTCAAAATGATGGTTTTGTGTGGTGCAAGGAATGCCTCAATCAATCAAATATCCCTAGATTACGTTAGAAGTGCGCTTGATCACGGCAGCGTGTCAACTGTAAACTTGAAAAGTGGGCTGTCTTTGGCAAACTCTTGGTGGCGTGCTGTAGTGTGAATCACTTACGTATTCTGGCTTCCCATAGACAAATCCAGTCACCATGGTGATGATGCTACACATGTATCACTGGACACTTACAGTGGCCCAAACCTATGGTAGTAAGCAAAGTACGGGGGCCACTGTTCTGTGACAATTGCTCCGTGCAAAAACCAACAACTGTGCTTTCCACCATGACACAGAACCATCATTGACGTCAAGTGAAACATTGCTGGATTTTCCAATTTCAAAATCAAGGGAATCCTTTTTCTGAGCTTGGGACTGGGAAAAAAGCTTTCTATAATTTAACTGCCAACACTTCACTTTGAATTGGGTCAATTTCGAACTCAAAACCAGAAACACGATGCCATTTGTTTGATGATATATATTGTATGTACATGTATGTAACTCCTGCATCAACTCGTTCAATTTTTTCTTCTTAAGGTTTTCCTTGTTTTCTGATGAATACAGTAAGCCTATATGCTCACCTGGCTAATTTGCCAATCAAACTGGATAAAACTCTGCCTGGTCCTACCAGTCAAAGCATGCATAAATGATATACATGAACACGTACACTGTACATGTCTGATGCTTATTAGATTCACAGGGTTTTTTTCTTTTGCATGGTTGCAATGCCAAGTACATTCAGCAATTCACCTCGGTGGGAACCCTGCTCAATCAAACAGAATCAGCAGAAAATGTAGGGTACCTGATTCAAATCAGGAATCTCTATTCAGTGCTTGCACGGCATTACACAAGAAACCCGGCTTTGGATGCATGGTTCTGTTTCATTATAATTGCCTGGCTTGGACTGCAGCATCAGAATGTGTCACAAGTGTAGGCATTTTGCTAGTTGTACAGGGTTGGGCCAAACTTTCAGTTATTATCAGAAATGTGTGTTACGCGAGCATTAAACATACTGGTATATAGTGTAATACTTTAAGTCAAGACACCCTCTCTTTGATTAAGGAGACATATGCACTTAAGCATGATGAACAAAGATTTAGTGAAAAGCATCGTAAAGTTGGTGGAAACCGGAAACCAGGGGGAGTGAGGGATTGACCGGAAACACAAGTCACAAAGACAGATTAAGCTGTCATGAAACTGCTTCTTAGTCATGAACTTCACAAGTGAATGCATGCAAGGTCACTGCACAATTCAACAAAGCGTCTGATCTACCAGTATCTTAAAGATGCAGGAGATGCAAGTGAGGTTGAGTCCTGGTCACAAGTTCAACAACTGCGATCAACACCTGTTGGCACTGAGCACTTGACGAAGGAAGCTCACACGTGCGAGTACAAGGTTCTAGCTTTTTGGTTTATGCATGGTTTAAAAACAAACAAATCTGTTGTTCCTGATGGAAGAAGACAACAAATGGAGACCCCTGGTGCCAAGTTTTACCCACCCTACAGTCTTCAATACCTTGTAAGAGTCTGCCATCACAAGTACAGATATTGTCACAGATATTGGAATTAAATGCTTCAACTGATTTCTAAACAACAGAGCACTATGGGAAGAGTGGTGGGAACAACGAAAAAACAAAATTTGCCCATTTAAAACTGATTTTCCTTAATTCATTCAACATCAAACCACCCCCCACTAATTTACTGTTGAAAGATGAACTAAGTCCACCGACTGTTTCAGCCTTCAATAAACCTTTTCGACGTTCACAATGCATTACGGGTGGGGATGGCATTTTATGCACAACCCTATGGGGGAAGTGAACCAGTCAAAAATTAAGTTACAGTTTTCTACTGAATATTTTTTATATATCTGTTCATCAACTCACAGATGCATGTGTATAATCAGATTCTACAAGAAACATTTTCAAATACATTTTCAAATATTTGTAAGAACAAATCACCCTTAATTGCCTTTTTTGAGGGCACCAGTCACTCTACAGGCTAAAAATGAATGTGACAGGTCAAAGCGGGATGAATGACCTGCAAATCGTAATTTTGATTGAACAATACTAGAACATTAATATTCATAAATAAGTAAAAGCATGGTCCAGGACAAAAAGTGGTATTGTTGGAAGGAATTCTCTGAATTTTACTTCTCTGCCAAGCTTTAGACTTCGAAGTTTGTGAATATTTTCGTCCCACATCAATAAAGCAACACTTTGTCAGAAGGGGGTGGCTTGAATGGGAGTATGAAATAAAATGGAAAATACATCTGCCTCAGTACCAATGACAATTGGAAATTCATGAATGATTATAAGGGCTAAAACAAAAGTCAAAGTTTACAGGGGGGCACTTAGGGGGCTCTCATTTTCTCGAGGGGGTACAAAAGGCTCTGAACTACTGTACAGGTCTCTTTTTCATGCAGTGAAAGGTAAAACACTGACTACAGGGGACTCTCACCAGATTTTTGCCTTATTTGATTTCATGGTGGGTTGGGAAGTGGTACTTGGGAGGGAGGGGTTACAGGTCTTAGGCAATGGGAACCCATGCCTCCCATGTCTTTGTTGATTACACTACTGCTATCAAGCAATAATGCAGCGCAATCAACTGATCATTCAGATCAGCGGATCATGCGAAATGGTATGGCACACAATGACATTAATGCCACAATAATGGTATTTATTGTCTTACAACTTCAAGACAGTGTGATCCCTACCTTGGGCGGGGTATAAAAATCCAGCATGTGCCCCTCAAGCCGTTTGACAAGAACTAGTCGACTTCGTTCCCACTTCTGTCTTCCTTGTAAGTCCTCCCCTGTCAGAAAATTCACAATTCCTTCTCTGACAACGTCTTCTGGGTTATACTTTATCCCTCGATCCCGGCCCTGGTTGGAGCTATGGTGAGCCTTTCGAAAGCGATTGATAACATTCTCTGTCATGTTTCGGAAAGAAAATTTCCTGGGGAGTCTGCTGACCTCGTTTTTAACATGATGGACAGAGTTAATGTTTCTGCTGCTGTGGTTGCCATCAAGGCTTGAGTTGCTGGAGTAGCGGCTGTTGACAACAGGGTCCCCGTTGAACATAGCTGTGGTACCGTTCCTACTTCCAGGCGGTCCAGAGTCCGACAAGAGCCTGGTATTCACGTTGGCGTTGCCCTCCGAGTCCGTGGGGCTGGCGGGGCTGCTGCCGGTCGGGTCGCCGTCGTTGGCGTTCCGCCGATCCTCCTTTAGCTCGGCCGGGCTGACGGTGTTATAGGCCCGGCGGACCTCAGTCTCGAAGTGGTCCAGGAAGTGATCGGCAAATCGCCGTGCAAACCTGCTCTCGTCCACGGGCACGCCATCCATCGGTGGATTCTCAGTGATGAACTGGTGGTAAGCCACGGCGAAAGTCGCCGCTGCCTTCTGCGCTTCCACTTCGCAGAACTCATTGATGTCGGTCACTCGATCGTTGTCGTGATGCTCCATGGTCCCATTCATTTCTGCCTTTTCTTGACACACTTATCAACCGATCAATGCGTACAGCATGATTACCGACGCTGTCACAACTCAAGTTCTGTTGAAAAACTACAAATGCTCTGAGGGAGAATGGGATTTTTTTTTTAATTTAAAGCGACGTCTTTTCCGCTTCCGCGTGCGGAATTCCTCGTAATCATACTCCGCTGATTTCCTGGTAGTACAGTGTAGGCTTACTGCATGCAGACTAGAAATCAACGTGAAAATAAAATGCGCAGTAGCAACCCTCTGAGTCATTGCGCAAATAGCGCGGTTGAAAGGTCAACTGAGTTCATAAGACAGGTGAATGACTGACTCACTGATGACTTGATTGACAGGTGCACCAAGAACTTATACACCTATACAATAAGCGACGCTCGTGCTTAATATAATGCACTGGAAATGCTTTAAATTCGTCTGTTCCCCCATCATGAGTACTGCAGGAGAGTGAGAATGAGAGAATTTCGACCTTTGAACACATTCTGAGTCTGCTGCTAGTAGTAGTAAGTTGAGGCGCTGTAGAATCTGTTCGACCATGTACAGCCGGTATAGGGAGAGTAGCGCAAACTTGTATACAGTACAGCATGAAGCTTTTTTCTATTGTCTATGTGCACTGACGCATAATTCACCGTCATGAGGTTGGTTATGTTGCAACTCTCTCTGTGTGTCCTTCCCCTACGGTTCAACCAACCATACATAAATACAAGTTTTCCGCAACATTAAAGAATAGTGCCTTCTGCTCGGCAACTCCATTTGAGGGAATCATTACAGGCGTTAGCTGGCCTGTTAGGACTGCGAGACTCTTAATTTTGGGGGGGCGTGGAGGGTCCTCGTCCCTCTGCTTGGCAGTTTTTTGTTCACATTTTCAGGCGCCTGACCGTGTTATCATAGCGCCCTCCTGCGTTAGTGCACAAAGCCAACTTTCGCTTCGGTCGTCCTGCGATTGGCTACATTGTGAACGACTTGTGACCGCAACGTTATCACATCCCGTTATAACGGGATGTAGCGAACCGTTATTTACATGGTGGGGGGGGGGGTCGCCAATGACAATGCTTTGGCTCGGGTAAAGTGTCGGCTATGATTTTTTTTAAAATGGCCTTGGAACATTCGCAGCAGTGTGGTAATCTTCAAAGTATCACTGATCATGTGTCTTTTTGCGATATATTTCAAATCAATGGTTATTTTGATCAATTTTGGATGAACAAATAAAGTGCAGTGAGACTATTTTCAAGCAATGAGGAAGAAAAAACGAATTAACAAACCACCGCCTTTGTAATGCATTGAGCGGGCACGCGCGCCTGGCACAAATTTACCTTCAATGCTCTGCCCGTCTTTAGCCGTGTTTCCTTCACTATACTGAGAGTACAGTTCACTAATTCAGGCCTCATTGAAAACAGTGTAAAATCAACATTGTTCAGAGCTCAATAACATGCAAGCCAACATCCCAGGGGTGTCTCACGCAAAAATTTACTTATTATTCGGTCACTGACCTTTCAATTTCTTTTCGATTTTCAGGGGGTTAACTTAGAACATTTTTAATCATTCACCCCAAAACAAAACCAACCTCCAAAAGTCGAATTTCCGAAGTCAGCACGCAGCCATTTTTTAAATGGCAACCCTCTATTTTCTTGGGCATTTGGGAACATTTTGCAACCGTATTTTTTTCCCTTCTGCCCTCAGATGGAAGTCCAAGGGACCAGGAACTTGATCCTGGCAACGATTTACACAATCTCACCATTTTGAGGGCCAAACAAACCCCTTTTTCAAAAGATACTGTGGGAGGGGGGACTTTTAATGCTAATGAGCTTGGCGGAAATTATTGCTTGAATCAGTGGACTGCACCCTAAAATCTGTACAAGGCCATCAGCCCTTCCCAAGCCCAGCGCCCTATTCCGGCGCTGGGTACCGGGTGACAAGCGAAAACTTCCACTGGTAACTTGGTGATGTGTACTGCCTCCATGGATGTCCATCACAATTCTCGACAAGCCACGAAGCCTGAAAGTCTATCACGAAGTCCTCCAGTACAACACAAGCTTTCCAAATGACTGTGAAAACAAGTTTTCCCTTGGCACTCTTCACCTTAATGTACGCCCACACTAGCATAAATCTGAGTGGTGTGGAGGAAGATGGATTGCAACAGATGACAGAAAATGCAGACACCACATAGGCCAAGGGGAACACAATTACGCACACCATACTCTGCACACACACGGTGTGGCTAGTTTCGCTTGCGTGCACGCCCACGTGACACGGTCAACAGCCAGCCAACATGCCAAACGACTGGTACTTGTGTCCAGTCAAAGGCAGATGGGGCAGGGAATAACTAAAGGGCAATTTTTGAGAGACGTTTTCATTGCCTTTAACTCTTTCATTCCGAATGCGTATAAACTGCGCCAAAATTCAGCATCAACTCTCATAAAGGCAAAACAGTTACAAATAGAATTTTCCAATTTTGGGGTAACCCCCCCCCAGATCCTGGATTCACTCGTGTCTGCCTGTCATAGCATTGCAATTGAGAAATCAGATGACAGGCATCAAATAATCCTCCCTTTGCTATTGAAGCCACTTGCATTTATTGAAGATTTATACAGAAATAAACCTGGTACATACTGTAACACATGGCTCTATCTAGTGTTGCATTCAATCATTAATCGTTCTAAGTGCTGGCTGGCGCATCAGAAGTTCCGTATCTGGGGATTATTCTCTGACATACTTTTTTTCATTTAGTGTCCAACACTAAATTTTATTACAAGTTTAGTACCCTTGCAAAAAGGGGCATCGATTTTTTTACAAACATGATCACCACATGAAACCGGCTGATTCCATTCTTTGAAAAATAAAATACTAAATTATATGGAGGTAAATGCCCCCCCTTAAATATCACTTCTACATTTGTACATGCAGAGGATCAGTTACGACATTCTGCCAACAATATTTCATTCTTCATAGTTTGTTGGGGAAACATGATGGAAAAATACTTTGAAACCAAAGTATTTTGCCATGGCTGAATTGAAGTTTACAAAGACAGTTTGGAAGTTTTCAGGGACAGTAAAAATTGTGAAATTCAATCAAGACTTCACCTATATGGCTTATTCTCCATACCGTCCTCTGTGTGCCAAAAAGTACATTCCAGCAGCACTCTTGATCAAAAGGAATTTGGTGTATCAAAAATTTACTCGGGGATTCACCGAATTGAAGACACATTTTAGTAATTCTAAGCAGCATTAAGTCTGGCACCGTCACACTTCGCAATTTCCTCTACTTAAGCAAATACAAATATTTGAGAGTTTACAAAACCTTTTCCTCCACTGAAGTTTCAAGGTTCAAGCTTTATGATACGAGCACCTTGCTTTTTCTGTCACCAGTACATCAAATGCCTTCATATAAAGTACATCTACATGTCTGACTTGCGCGATTTTAACAATAACAGGCTTCTAATAACCAAAAACTCCACTGAAGCCAAGGTTCTATAAACACCCATTAGGTATACGATTTCTTCCTCCAATTCCTTGAAAACAAACAGGACTGCCACGGCATTAGGCCAAGTCCTAGGACTGAACCTTACATCACGCTTCTAGCTGCATTTGTGCTATCTCCGAAAAAAAATCTACCAGTCTTCTAATTACTCTCTTGCCTTGGTTTTAACGGTGCCTATCCCCACACTGAATACTTCAACCTTTAAAAGGGAAAATAAAAGCTGGGGAAAATAAACAGCTCTTTTATGTAACATTTCTAACTACATAATTGAAACATAAAATAGCCGTCAGTGTGGTAAGGCAAGACAACCTTTCTCTTCATGTCAACAACACTCAATTTTGATTATGCAGAGTGTGTAGATTTCACAAACGGGGTATTCTTCAGTCGTTATTGTAAGAGGCAACAGATAGCCCTAATGTCCGGTAACGCCCTCTCAAGATGAACAGCAAAAGAAGTTTCAGTGTCTCAAGAATTCAGATGCTAACCAATGTTATGAGGCACTTTCTTTCCAGTAAACAGTATGTGTGTTTTCTTCTGTCTTTTCCAATTACTGCAATTGAAATGTATTCAAAGGATGTCTACTGAATGAGAACTTTTTTTTCTTAGACTACACATGTAACACGCAATTATCCCAAATCAAGAGAAACTAATACTTAAACAGCCACAACAGACTTCCTGGATAAACCAACCACCGTTTGAATTTTTGAAAAAAATGGCAAAAGAGGTTAACAAAGAGTATTTACAAAAAAGCTGTTGACTGGAAGTTGTGATATTTTATTTACACATCACTAAATTGAAAAATTACCTAAATCTAATTTCTTTTGAACAAAGCTGCACTTTTGATAACTTTACTTCTACATCACTGACAAATTTTCAAGTCACAGAAATGCTTTTGAATTATATGGCACAACAAAAACCTAACTTGGGGGGAGGGAAATTAAAGAATCTGAGGCAGATAGGCCTTGCTCACAAAAGATATGCAGACTTGTTACGTTTAAAGCAATAACCAAAAATGAGATCTTAGTTTATCAGAATGTGGTTAGGAGTTTGAACCCTTGAGCAGAAAGATGCACAGGAACTGTACGCTAGATTCTAATGTCAAGATACTTAAAGTCCAATTCTGTAACTTCAAAGAGACAGATATGAGTGATGTGTCTGGGTAAGGTGATGCACGAATCAATGTATTTCAACACTTAATGTACTACATTCACATTCCACAAACTTAAATGTGTCGGTAATGGTTAACTCTTTGAGATGTTCCCTTGGCTTGTATGAGCCAAGGCAATAACAAGTGGATTCTGATCCTCACACCGGCCCTCATTGTGGTTACTGTTCTACCAAGCTGATCTTTACTGGGAAGTTGGCTCTACCTCTGACAGCAGGCTGGTGTCAGTCAGTGATTCCTCCATGCCCTCCTCGTACCACGTAACCAGCCCCTGGTTGACCAACTCCTTGTTCAGAGACTGAACCTGCAGATAGAAATCATTCCGGTGATTGTGAAACAACTCAATGGCCGGTACCAACCTACATCAATAAGTACGACCTGCATTTTTGAGGCCCTTACCCATTTCTTGCCTGGGGCTTTTAGAAATGCAGTGTTTACATACAGGCGATTTTTCAATCTTTTCGGTTTTCCAAATCTTCAAAAATTCTTACCTCTCTTCCTGAATGCCTAAACCCCATGGAGTGTTTGTCTGGTGGTTACTCTAATCGGACAGGCAAAATCTATTGATGCTAGAGTTTTTCAGCCAGGCTTTCTGCCTTGTAAAAGAGGCCAGATTGTGCGGTGTTACATGAGTTTCTTTTGTTCCCGAAAACTAGGCTCCCCGGCAACCATATCCTGCCGGGGAGCCCGGTTTTGGGTACCTGGAGTTTGTACACATAGCCGGGGTGCCCAAAATCGGACAAAAGAGCCATACCAATCTGGGCTCTTTTTACAAGGCGGCAGGCCTAGTTGAAATACTCCAGCATCAATAGATGTTGTCTGTCGGGCTAGAGTGGACACCAGACAGTCCTTCATGTGTTTGTAAGTGTCCAGTAAATGAAGATAGCAATTTTTAAAGAATTTTGAAAACACAAAAAATGATAATTATCCCGGACCAGCATCATCAACAGTGACAACTGCCTCGGCAGCAAGTGGTTAAAAGCACCCGGCAGGAAATGGTTAATGTTCCCATCAAAAAAAAAGTCACTATTGGGAAATAAAGAGAAACCCACAAAAGATCAAGAAGAGTTGTGATAATGACAACATTAAAAAACTGTTCTTGACTTTCAATAGCTTAACGCCACATGGCTGTGATTATGTGAGGCTAGCTCCTGGTATTTCTCGTACACAGTGAAAAAAAGTGGCAGAACAAGTAGTTCCAGATTACAGCTCTCGCAAAATGATTATCACGTAAAGTAGCGCAAAGTTATTACTTCCCCAACTGCAGATCACACTAACGCTCCCAAGAGAAGCATATCATACAGTAACAAATGGGCTGGAATAGGACAGGCAGTGTTCTCCAGCCTAGGGTGCGTTAGGGGATGGCCGTGTGTACTGTATCAATCAGCAGACTGGTAGGGATGAGGTTGAACCCCTGTAACTCTTAGACGCTAATCAAAAACACCCTAAGACAAGTTGACTGCCAGTCCATTAAGTTCTGCTTGACTCTTACCATGTTTAAAAAAGGAGCCACCAAGCTTTCAAACTCTGGCTGTCAAGTTTAAAATTTTTGGGTGCAACATTTCTATTCTGGAATACTTCATCTCACACATTATCTTGACAAAAACAGCTGTCAAAGAATGTCCCAAAAAATTGTTTCCAATTTTTCCAGGAAACGCTCCACCTGTAATATGCCCAGAAATGCATTACATATACATGTATGTACTCCAAATTGGAAAGGGGACACATGAAAAGGGCCCCTGAACCACTTGCTATTCCTCCCTCTTTAAATACTTTTAGCACTCCCCATCACATTTAAAATTTAGAACACTGGAAAGGTATCGGGCCAAACTATAAGAAAAGGACAAAATTCATACCTTCCTCTCACTATCTGTGTAGAAAAGCTCAATGAATGGCATTCCATCTTCACAGTAGCCTGTGACCTGAGCTTGTAAGATGTTGAAGTTCTGGGCAACCTGCTCCACAAACAGCCTCGCTACCTCAGAGAAGTCTTCTTCTCCTGGGGGAGGGGGAAATTGCAGTTATCAAAGTTCAGTCGATCCTGAGTTTTGACAAGTCTGAACTTGGGGCACATTGCCACTTCTGGACAATTACTATATCTTGCTCCTCGGAGTCAAGTTGAGGATTCTGCAGAGCCAATTTTTATCACTACACTGAACGTGGCCAATGATCCTGTAAGATCAGGCAATGATGCTCATTGATATTTGGAAGAATCCAAAGGGGAAATGCATTGGAATCAGGCAGGAATCTAAATGAATTCCCATTCCTTCTCTCTGAAGTCCATGACGGTAAAGTCACCAGGTCCGCCATTTCACCACTTACTGTGAAAACCACTGAGACTTGACAATAGGTGGCGAAATTAGGGACCTGGTGACTATACCGTCACATGTTACTCAAACATCAGCAAAACTTCAACATCAGCAAGTGAAGTACTGGCATGGCTCATTGTATACTGGCAGCCAACCATGCTTGGCTCAACACCAGAAAGAGAGATCATGATCAAAGCAGAGCTCAGTGCAGTCAGGGCCCGAAATATCACCAGAGAAGGAACCAGAAACAAACATTCTAGATTACACAAAGGCTCAAAAGTCACACTCAGTTCTGACCACTTCACTTACCAGCCAAAGGAGCAATGTTGGACAGATAGCACTCATTGGCTTGGAAGGGTAGCGACATGAAGTCCGTCCGGATCTGCTTCAGGACGTAGCTCTCAATCCGAGCATAGCCACCGAAGTCCAGGAACTTGAGATCCACCTCATCCGTGTCAGGAAAGATGTCTACTATCTGGGCACGATACCAGCCTTGCATCATGGGAGCAGCGCAGATTACACCAACTGAGAGAGTTAAAATGAATGATCTTGTGAATGTCAGCCAGCACTAACACTTACTCAAAAGGACACCTGTTCTTGTTTGTGCCTAGTTTGGCAACAGTAAGGAGAATGACAAACTTATTCAAGGGTCCTGTGGACTTGTAGCATGACATTTAAGTAAGTGGATGTTCTAGCAAGGACTGCTTCTACGTGGCTAAAACCTGTGGATGATTGTAAAGGATGACTTGTATAAAGGTAGAAAGGTGTCCGGTATAAAGGTGCCCATCACAGGTACGTGCATGTAACTAAGAATTCTGGGGGGAAAACACAAGGAAAGTCCCACTTGCACATTTTCTAGGGTAGTTATCCATTCGTAATGCCATACAGGAGAAGTACAACATGATTCAATCAGCTGATCTGAGGCAAGTTACACTCCTGGGTATCAAAAGGTAAAATAAAGGATGAGGACCACATGTAACCTATACAGGCAAGTGCTTCAGAGTAGCCTGTATTTAACGACTCTAGTATTGCACCCATAATCTCAAAAACTCACCTTCAATGGGCCTTGGAAGGGGCGGGGTCATATCCATCTGACTATAGCAGTTATTCATGAAGGTGTTGAGCCTAGTCAGGGCCATGTAGGTGGGGTGGGTGGGCTGCTGGACAAAGACGTGCCCCGCCGAGACTACACTGGAGACGATGACGTCGTTGACAATCTCCTCGTGCAGATGAATCTGTTGGGGGGGTCAAAGAGGAATCTTGAACTACAAACAATTCCGAGAGGGCTGAAACTGAATAGGGTTCCCACCATTGCTCCGGGACAGTATTAGTTAACACAACTTGGGAACTGAAAGGCGAGTATCCTTTCCACACGGGAAGAGGAGATGGCATGTAATGACATCCCCTGGGTGGGGGCTCTCCTTGTGAACGCCAAGGTATACACCTGTTTGACAATGGATGCACTAAGCATGCACTCGGGCCCAATTGAAAAACTTCTTATTAGCCTGCCTCTTCATTGGGAGAGTGATTCTGCTCAGGACGGATGCCACAAAGGGGCACTGTTATCCCCTCTACAAAGCTCAACTGCAAACCCCCCCTCATGCTTGTCGTTGTTTTGTACACAGGTAACAATCTGTCCACCGCTTCAGTTGGGAGGGGTCAGTGGTTAAGAGGGGTATGACAAAGGTACTGCATGTATTTATGACAGAAAAAAAAACTTTATCCTATTTCCTTTAACTTTCTGTGCTTCTACAATCACACCTAGGTTTCTAGCACAGATCGTGTAGGGCGCATAGCGGGGCAAGATGGGGAACTTCACCGTGAATACGTGTAAAACATCGTAATTGCCTGAGCGCCATTAATGAGAAAGCAATAAGCCTGAGCAGTGCACGTTAATGCACAGGTGCACGCACAGCGCCAGGCACGCACAACTGGTGAGCCTGTGCATTAACGTACACTGTGCAGACATATTGCTTACTTGAACGGCACACACGGTGATTACACCTTTTTTGGCAGGGTTCTCCATCTTGCACCGCTATGGGATCTTTTGTTTCTAGATGGCTAGCCATCAAACCATTTCAATATGCCATTATCTTGGACTGGACTTGCTTTGGCCAACCTGCGACATTTCTGGTACTGTAGCTGCAGGCACCGTGACCTGCTCCATCTCGATGTACTGTTTGCTGGTGTCCACCAAAGGGAACTTGTTCTGGATGTCCGCCAATGCTGCATCAATCTCACTCTGAAAGCCTGCGAAGAACAAGGTAAAAATCTGAAGCACTTTGTGTTGAGATAAAATGCAAGAACTTCAGTATCTCAAGACAGACACTGTATTTCACCCTCAGGCAAGGAAATCAAATCTCTGATTCAGGATTGCACCTTTATTATTAAACTACTGGCCCTAAGCGTGATTGGTTTATCCCCCAAAACACCACACAATTTCTTCAGAGTTTAAGTTTGTAAAGTGTGGAACATCCAAAGTGAACCAACTGAGAAAGTGGTTTGCAAAAATTCTCCCGTCTGCATATCAGTGATGTGAAGCAGTGGTATATTTACCTTCAATGACACAGATTTGCTTGGTCTTTTCATCGGGCCAGTCACGTAGAGTCACTTTGGCACCTGATCTGCTGCGGATCCCCTTGATGTTCTTACCCTAGTAGAAGTAATAAAAAAAATAATAATAATTCGAACAGGTAGCAACACCAATTCCTTATTCACTCTCAAGGCATTCTTGTTGGAAACTTCCCTGAATCCTTCAACTAGAACCCCCCTCCCCGGCTGATAAACTAGAGACAGTGCAGCAAGTACAAGCAGGTCACTGTAATAACTGGCACATGACTGGACAGAAGCTGTTTAAGTTATTTGGTACGGAAGGGTCTCTGCAGTGCAGGGGTAACTTGCACAGTGGTAATACCAAAACCTGACACAATCAGGCACGCTCCAACACATGGCACGTATGTTTCCTTCTCCAACTTAGTTTTGCTGCTTATTCAGGGTCGTACACTGGAATGCCAGTGAACTTTTGTGATGAAAACAAGACGTCTGATGGATGATTTTGTTAGTCAATGATCTTATGTAATCTCTTCCAGTAAAACAAATCAACATATTCTTGCTACCGGGGTTTTCACAAGAATGTGAAAACTTAAAGCCATCCTGATGGTCATTAGCTTAGAAAGGTTTTTAAAGCCAGATTCACCAACTTGAAAATCTGGTTTGATGTGATTTCATTCTGTCACAGCGATTCATTGCATAACCGAAAATCCACTTGATATTCAAATAGTGTAGAATTTATCATGGTTTAATGGTGTAGATAAAAATCAGTTTATGACATGTCAAGCACTGATACTGGCCTCTAATGACGATGTTGCATGAAATGGCTAAATATCACTTCAAAAACCTCTTCTACTTGTGGCTTTATCGTGTGTCATTACTAATGTCCATTGCAAACACATGTGTGGATTATATCTTCAGGTAACCCAAACAAGATATATTTTCAACGGTTTACGTTGCACTCTATGTTGGCAACATGCAGTGCAGCATCTCCATATGAGACTTCAGGCATGTACAAGCATCGAAAACTAGCTTCGGCTCTCCACTGCTGCCTCTTTTGATAAAAATTCGAAGCCCTAGTCACTGGAGACAGGAACTGATTATGGCTACCCTGTCATCCCATACAATCCAATGTATTAACTAGGCAGCCCTAGGTGAACGAAGTTTAACGTGACGGTACCATTAGCCAATCGCTCCAAAGAATGACCCATGTGTTCCCCTTCACACAAAATCCAACACAGGGTTGAGGTATAAGTTTAGTATAAAGAACACAAAAGACCACCACTTCCTACTTTTCATATGTTGGGCATGGCATGAAGTGGGTTTGTGTAAGCAACAGGATTGACAAATCTCCCACTTCTGGGAATGAAGTAAACTGTTGATTCTAGTGAAACCTCACATAAGAAGTTTGAAATCTAGATTTATGCTGCAGAATCTGTTAGATGTAGTGTTTTGATATAATGGGACTTTGCATTAGATTTAGCATTGTTTTGTAAGTTCTACAATCAGAAAAGGCTGCCGAGTTAAACTTTTAGTAATTTATCCTAAACTATCATGACCTGGAAACAATCTCTCAAAATTCACAGCCCACAACTTACCGCTTTCCCAATGAGCCGCCCACACTCCTTGGCTGGGAACTCAAACTGGTAGACGGTCGGCATCTCCCGCACAGCTGGCTGGGGATGCTGCAGGGTACCAGTGCTGGTGGTTGAACCTGTGCATCTGCCACTGTCCAAGGAAGAACTGTCACTGTTGGTCTCTGTGCTCAGATCCGAGCCAGCTACAGAACTGAAGTGGTTTTTAAAAAGTAGCATTCCAGTGAAGTGTTACGGCCATTCTATTTCTTTCATAGCTACAACTGGGATAGTTTAATATCTGAACCACTGCTATTACAAAGTTTGATTTCTGATGTGCAAGTACATATAAATTTTATTCAGATTGGCCTAAAATGCGTTAAATGTAATTACAGTCTGTTTTTAATTCAATCCCTGAGCTACCGGTAGCTGGTAGCTTCAGGCATACTTTGCTCTTTGACAAGGCATTAGAATTAGCCAAAAGATGCACAGTTCACTGAGCCTTGGCTTTTTTAGTTTTAGAAATAAAATCCTGTAAATTTACTTTACTAAGGGATGAGGATTTTACCACAGTATCTGTGGCACATGGGTCAGGACCTGTGGTAAGGGCTATGCAAAAGCTGACCAAATTACACAATGTTGAGATTTTTGGTAAGTGTCCTGGGCTGAAGAAAGTACCACTGACAAGTGGCGTGCTTTCACACAATTTTCATTTGTGAATGTTAATTTCTTCTTCTTTCTGTTCACAGTTCTTTACAATATCCTGGTTGCTGCCTTTACCTGTGCATTTAGAATAGACATGTCATAGCTGTTTTGTACTTGACTTCATGGATGAAACTGGACACCACACACGCAGACCTCATGGTGTCATGGAGCTATATTACAATGGGAACTGGCTTTGTTTACATGTGTTTTCTTATCAGGGCTTGATGGATCGTGTCGAACCAGAATGCCGAAGAAAACAGCACAATGTAAACAAAGGGTGATGTTATTATGTCTACTCTAATCAACTACTAACAAGTTCCTCACCCCTCAGGATGACTCTGCAAGCTTGTAGTTGGCGACACCAAGGACTCTTCCTTGTGCATCTCATCAACCTGATCCACGGCAGTGGCCCAATCCAGGGTCAAAGAACCCTCACTACCAGCCTCCGAGTACCCTCGAGGACTGCTTTCCAAGGTACTACTACTTGGTGGAAGCAAAGACTCCACCGGCATCTGTGCTGACTGCATAACTGGCTCCTCGACCAGCATCACCTCTTCCTTGCAACTGCTTTCTGTTGGTGCACTCTCGATTGTATCTAGGGGTTCAAACATGTCCTGTACCTCGTCAACTACTGCGAGCTGTTTGTCCCCCGTCTGGGGAAATTCCTGGTCCAATGACTTCTCCCTCAACATAACCACCTCTTCCACATCAATCCCGCTATCATCAGGCACAGTCACCTGCTGGTCAATGTCCCGGGCAGTGTCCCTCTCACTCTGTGACTCTGGTTTTGACTCGTTAGAGTCCATGTTTTCCTCAGCTTTACTTTCTTGCTCTCCCTTAGCTCGTCGCTCTTCTTCCTTCTTTGCCGCCCTCCGCTTGTACAAATAAAGGCCCACCAATCCAGCAGTCAGTGCTGTGCCACACACAGCGACGTACTTTGTGTAACGCAACTGTGCCATGGCTGTCTCTCTCCAAAAAAAAAACCCTCTCAATCCAAAGATCTAACACGCAGTGCCAAATGGCACACAAAAAAGAACACTTTTGAATAGTGTCCAAATTATGCAGCTTCACTATCCAAGGCCACGTGCAAGTACCACTGCAAAAAGCTGAAAAGAAACCTCCCACCCCCAATGGAAATAATTTAAGTAGTATCAAAAAAGGCAGAGGAAAACTTGAGCATCTATGTCCTGCAGTCTAGAACTGGCTGGCTTCGTAATAGGTAGACAGGCAAAATGTTCCGGTAAGATAATAGTCTCAGTACTATACTGCATGTATTTGAAGGAGGTCTTCGGCGGAATTGTGGGAAAACATTAGTGCTATCGTGCTCCTGCTCTCTCATCTGCATTGCCATTCAGAGACAGCTGCTGGAAGGGGAACAAACATAAATACATCAGTTCCATACTAATTGAAACAGTGAAAATGCATGCAATGAATTTAGCAGCTACAAATGATTTCTAGACAGAACTGCATCTCAAAATTTTGGAGACTTTTGCAAAATCTAAACAATTTTTTTAACCAGACTGTCAAAATGGTTCATAAAAGGCAGGGAAATTTGAGAATCATACCACACCAACACTTTACTTTTGGACAAAATGCTCTTATCCCGACATTGCAGTCTATCATCAGCTTGAACCACAGCCAGCCCAACTTCTCCCCAATCTTCAGAGCTGTTTAATACAATGCTGGAAGATTGAGATTTATAGCAAAAATGTGTGGCTGTGTTTGAAGGATGCATTGTGTCAAGGTCTTAGGACTGGTCTTGCGCTATTTTTGCTCAGCCATGAAGTTTTCCAAAACGATTGTCAGGTTTGGGAAAATGTGCATTTGTGCTTGTAGAACAAATTCAATTTCATGCTGATATTGAAAATGACATTCATGTACATATACATGTACATGTTACCTGGTTTCAGGGTAACACTGCACAGGAGATTGGCTGCACATTTTAGCGAAACAGATTGATGATAAATGTGACCCATTACAAGCAAAGATTGTTTTGATGCATCGTCATTTTGGTATCCTGATGAAAATGGACATTGCTGTAGGTGAAATGTTGACGGTTTCTGCTGACTTTTCAAGTACACAACTCTACCCCTGGGGTGTAAGTAAATTCATATTGAAATCGGAGAATTTGGAACTGTTAGTGATAGCTATAAGGCTTGTAACTCAAAAGTGGCTGTGTCAATACATGTAATTCGTGACTCATTTCCACAGAACAAGTCACAAATTAACAGGACTACAGAATTGCAGATGGGCCTTCCAGTTAAAACTAAAAATGAAATCGCACACTGATTTTTTAACCTTAACCCCCTAAGTCCAAATTGCTTGGCATCATCTGCAATCCTTTAAAATCATCAAATTTCTATACTTCAAAAAATGCATTCATCCTCAGTCCTCTGAAATTCAGCAAAAAAATTCACTGCATGGTGCTTCCACACTTGACATGATCGTGGTCAATTTCACAGCAGTGCTTACTCTCAGATCCAAACGTTCTTAGTTGCGGTCCGAAGCCAAACCGGGTGTCGTATGACACATATGGTGTTAGTTACAATGTAGCTTGTCAAAAGAGGGCGTTTTCATCCATGAACAATTTCAGTATCACATCCATCTCGCGGTTGGTATGCGTCAAAAGAGGATACTGCCACTGACGAGGTTCACACAATGTGCACTGCACTGACTGTTCGGGTGAGTCAGATAAGTCGTATTACGGTACATGCTCAAGATTACACGGGCAGTTTCCGGTAATGCGTAGGCGTGGTAAAATTACAATTTGGTGGAAATTTTGGGGCGAAATCGGAATGGTGGAAACGAAGTGGAAAAGCAGAAATTTTTCTGCCAAAATCAGGAGGGTTGGGAGGTCTCCAGTGACACCAGGTTCATTTAGTTCATATGAAAAAAAATTATATTAGACCGGGGCATGTTTCACTTCATTCTAAAATGCAATGAATATAGACAAAATGAACTTGACACAACGAACAAAATCAATGAAGAGGACGAGGTTTTTGCTGCGCCATGGGTTACATTAACCACTGTACTACCAAGCAGCCGAGTTTGTTTGCGCTCTTCTCTCAATGTTTCGGAGTCACTTGCGTGTCATTAATACACAATGAGCATTTCTGAAATTGGTGAAAAAAGGTTTTGCGCTGGCTCATGTTTGACATTTTTCCTACCATAAGTGAGACAACTACATGTATGCCCTTTTAAAATTTTTATTTCCAAAGTTGGTACCGTAATCTGTTGTAAACTGGTTATAAGCAGAGAAAGCATGGTTTCATTTCCCTACTTTTTAAATATATATATTAATTTAACAGTCAGCAAATACGACACGTTGAGGAAGTCGTGAAAGTGATTTCATAAGCTTCTCCCAGGCCCCAGCAGTAAATTTCATCTTTCTTGCTGTTCAATTAAATGGATGATGAATACTAAAAGACTAAGGATGGTTGTCAGTCTTCTCAAAGACTCTATCATGGCTTCCTCATTATCACGGAACCACACATGCCCAGCAAGAGATCGTATACATGGCGCAATTCCAAACTGTGATCTGCAACTACATGTACATGTATTGCAGTCAGCCAGTATGCAAAGCCTGCACAAAAGCATTTGTTTTCAAGACATAATGGACACAAATGGAGGAAGATTTGGCTATGCAATAGATCAGTCAGCACAATGCAAAACAAACACTGGTTTGTACGCACTTACAATGCAAACACTGACACTCCAAATGTTCTAACCATGTTACCGCAAGTTTAAAATCTAAAAGTTAGTGACTTACAAGGCCCCCTACCATGCCTACTGTACAAACTATTAGGGTCTACATACATGGCAACAGATGAGTTATGTTTCACTGACACACTTTTTCCTATTTTTTCACAATTTGCGACTTATTGTAGATGAGCCTGTGAAGTATTGTTGAAGCCAAGAGCCCACAACAGACGTGCAATGTTACATTTTGATTTGCACAACTAAATGCAACGCTTGCCAACAGGCCTGCCAATGGGACACAAGGTCGTATACGACGACATGAAGAAATACTGTACGTTTGGAAAAGCCAGTTTCCAAAGTAGGCCAAACGAACATGACAAAAATAGCAAAACTTAAGACAAAAGAATTACCAATCCGTGCGGCAGTCAACTTTAGAAAGAAAAATAAGGTGCAAAATCCCCTTTTCTCATTTGTCCAACATGTCCAAGTTGTCGCTGCCACAATGTCAGTTTTGCCAAATCGACCCGTCCTACAGACATGACTACATGTACATGTACTCGTACGTATGGGCATATGGAAAGACTCAACGAAAAACGCCACGTGTGTTCATCACCACAACATCCATTTTATCCCAGTATTAAATGAGTGACAATATTCCTCGAACCAACACAGAGAGAAAAGTATACCATGCACACATGGAATGACACAAATGCGATGTTTACCTCAACGAAAAGGAGAATTTTAAGAAAAATTCTCCACAACGACGACGTAAGTCCACTACCACGTGGGAAACTCAGCAACGGAGTGAGGTGAGAGAGGCAGGATTTTAATTGCAACGGGTAAAATAATTTTATTTTTGAAAATTATAGGTGGTATGTAGTTGATAAAAACAAAGGGATTCAAATAATTAGTGGCCTTTGGTTTAGTGTCATTATGAAGTAGATCAAGAAATGTTTGATTTTTTTAAAAATACTTTTAAAATTTCTAATAAATGTTACCAAGTAAATATAGGAGTGTGTTCCCCTGGCTATTTAGGCATTTAACGGGGTTCCCTGAAAATGAAGCAAGAAGGCATTGATATATAGAAAAAAAAGTGTGATCCGCCCAAAACAAAGACACATCCTTCGCACTCCCAGCTCAGTTTGAGAAGGAAGCAGCAATTCAAAGATAGGCAAAGGGCATGTAATTTTATAAACGTGTCATATAGGCTCTAATTAAAACAATGTAAACATTTGAACAATTTTGGGGACGCGCTTTTATGCCCCTTGTCTTCTTTTGCCGATGTAGGGCGTTATTAGGTCGGACCAAAACAAAATACGTAGGAAATATTCCATTTATTCCTAGGGGAAAATACTGAAACATACTTGTAATTTCTCGTTAAACCCGGAAATTAAATCGAAGTAAATCCTTTGCTCTAAAGAACAGTTTATTTTTGTTAATATAGAAATTGATAAATACCACTTGATTGACAAAGTATTCGATTTTAGTTAGGTATATTTTGACTTATTTTACTCCACCCCTATTTTGTAAATGAATGGTTCGGCACGATCAGCTGGACAGCTTTATTAAATGCGTGCACGAATAGATGTCGTGATATCAGGCGGTTTTCGGATACATGTTGTAGACTGTCAGAACATAACAAACCGCGGTGTAACATATTTATTGCACATTTGAGTCATCAAAGGAACTGGAATGTAAATTTGCCGCATTATTATACCACACTTGTTAACGCATGGTAATTTTGAGCTGAACTTCATCTATGGGGGCAATAAGAACATGGTGCTGAAACTGTGTTGTAGATTTCTTCGATCAGGAGAAGGCGACGGAGGGCAGGGAAAAGATGATGTAATTTTCCTTGCGAGAAATGTCAAAGGGCTCAGGCTCTGAACTGCACAAAAGTGTGTGCTTTGTTTATGGCGGGTGTTTGTGTTCGCCGACAGAGCCGCGAAACTGCTTTGTCCGGGTTATGACCAGCGTTTCTCGCTTTACTGCCTAGCTTTCTTCCCCCCGGGAAGACAGGATGGAGTGTGTTGGCGATTTTGAGTACAACAGAAAAGATCTGATCGGCCACGGGGCATTTGCGGTTGTTTTCAAAGGGAGGAGAAAACAGGTAAATAAATGTACATTTTTAATTGACATTTTTATGTTGTTAATGTTATTCAATTTCACCCATGGAGGAAAGAAATCAACAATAATATGATTAGGCCTAACCTAACAAAATATTGTGTTTTTTCATGTTACATATTTTTGTGATTAAAGTTACATGCCTTGACATGCTTGATCATGCTGATTGACTGCTGAGGCTTGATTTAATCATGTCATGATCAGTGATGATTTTAAACAATACATGTCATGCCTGTAATATATTGTGACCTAGGCGTAGGATATGTGAAAAAAATTGAATTTGCTGATTTCCATGAATTATCATTAAATGCTGTTCAGTTTTGTTGTAGCCAGTAGGCCTGTATTCAAATTTTTTTGCTAATAAAATCACAGTGACTGCCCATTGTGGTAATCAAAAGAAGAAATTGGAAACTGCATCATGTCCAGACTTCTGTTCAAAAATGTTTTCCCAGTGTCAGTAAATAGGATCTTGACACGGATGGAAAAAAATTGATTTTGCAGAAACCAGATGAGATTGTGGCGATCAAGTGTATCAACAAAAAGAATCTCTCCAAGTCTCAGAGCTTACCAGAAAAGGAAATTGAGATCTTGAAGGTGAGATATTTAAATCGTATACTGGTACATGTTCATGTAGGCCTGTGTGTCCGCTTTAGAATGTTTACTTGATTTTTCTTTCTGTGGAAGTATTTGTGAGTAGGTGTGATAATGATCATATTATTACATAATGAATAGTCATGTTGCTTTTTTTCCTGGACAAAAATCCTGATACTTTTGATTTTGGTTTATTTTCTCCATAGAAATATCAATTTTGGTGCATGTGGGCATTGGAAAAGGGCTATGATATAAATTGTTTGTTTTTTAAATTTACCACAGAAAACTGTAGGATACAGCAAAAGTCTAGAATCATAGGTCTGCATTTTAAAAGTTCGGCTCCTTTCCAAGTCCATTGCCTGATTCCCAGGTCAGTCCCAGGAGCACATTGATTTGTAGACGTGCCTGTGTCTAGTCAGAAGCAGACCCAGAACTTTGAGTAGACATGATAGAGGTCAAGGAACCTGCTTATTGGCAGGGTTATTCACAGAAAGCAAAAGTTCCATCACAGTTGAAATATGCATTGGAAGATGTGTTGGAAAGATTGTCAGACCAATGGTTATTTCTTTTCCTTCCCCCATTTTGTGATGGGTTTTAGTTTCAGATTCATGATTGTTCGTGGTTGTACGCTGTGCCACCAACTGGACTGTAATTATGGGCCTGGTTTACCTGTCAGAGCGGTGTCACAGCTAAGAAAAAAAATCCTACCTGGCAAAAGTCCAAGCCTGTTATTCCATTGTAGTTCATTATAAAAAGTTCTGCATTTCAGTTTAAGACTTTGTTTTTAGGAGTGCAATGCGCTTGAGATCTTTGGGCTTTGTGTAGCTGTTCAACCTTGCTTTTGTGTTATAATACTTTGTCCCGCAAACAATAAAGAGCAAAGTTGTTACAGGGTTTGTCACTGACAGTGTAGTCACCATTTCTGGGGAATTTGTCAGGCCCCAACTATGGCATCATGCCAATTATAGTTGGAACAGTCCCAGCCATAGTAATGCTGCAGTTTGGCTTGCCCAACAACAGTTGGTAAATTTGTACTTTCTCCTTTGTGGCTCACACCTGACAAAGTCCAGGTTTAGCCTGAGCTATATGTATGGGTACATGTCAAATAGTACATGTACTTGACAACTTTTTTTCTGCATAGGAAGAGCCCAGTGCAAGTAAAACCTTGGATGGTCTTTGTCCTTAGCTAAATTTTACTTCTCTTTTTCCTTATTTGTCCCTCTCTTCAGGATCTTCATCATGAAAATGTTGTGTCCTTGCTCCATTTTAAGGTAAGCTGTGTTCTGGAATGTATCTTGACATCTGGCTGAACAACCTGTCAATTTGTGGCCCCCTCCCACATGACCATTGTCACCTGAAAAAAGTAGCTCCTGTGCTTGTCTAATTGCCCTTGAGTCTAGCAGGCTGTAAGAAAATGGACTTGATGGAGATGACACAGCTGTGGCATGTTATCAGTTCTTTTATTTGTAGGTTTGATACATGTGTAGTAATCCATTAGGGGAATAATATTTGTGCTTGCTGCAAGGACATAATTACCCCAGACTAGTCATTTCCTGTGCAAGTTTGTGGAAAACCTCAGTTTCATAAAACTGCAGTTGATGAAAGATCATCACATGTACTGTACATCTGCATGTATTTGTGCTTAGGGTATGTCTTGCTCTGTTTGTAATCACAAGTTTTTGTCTACATGTGTAGTTACATGTAGATTTGTGTTGACGAGTGATGTGGCTGCTGTGTATTATGTCAGTAGGCACTACAGGCAGTATGCCTCTTGTGTGGCCAGAATTCCTTTCATGGAATTTATAATCCTCTGAGATTGTTCGTGTCTCTTTTTTCTGGAAGTTGTTGGCCAAAAACAGCCCATCTGATGTTGTTCCTGAAGTCTCCATTGTTTTTTTGAAACTGTTGATTGAGGAAGAGCATTTGATAAACTGCCTGCGTCATTGCACATGAACGTTGATTTTCATGAATATAGTCTAGACATGCATTCACTTGTCTGAGGGACAGGGCACCGTCTTCTTGAATGTGATGGTAAATGTCATTGGTACATGTACATGTATGTGCTTGCCTGTGCAGTAGCATCTCACTTTCTGGAATCTGGAATAATCATTTATGTGTGTGTTGCAAGCTTTCCATTCAGTTGGCTTTTTTTGTACATGCTTGTACAGTATGTAGATGAGATCAGCTTTGATTGGAATATATTCAGAGTTTAAACTTTGCATAATTAACATTCATTTGCATTCCAACTGGGTTAAATCATCTCCCACTCAAACAAAAACGTGTTGAAAGTGGCAAATGACAAAAGTCCGTACAGGTACATTTAGAGATTTTTGTAACTGTTACATGTACCGGTATATGTTATCAATAGAAAGAAATGGTTACTCTTAACGTCAATTTTTTTTTATTTTGGGGTCGGGCTGCATTGAGTACAGTGTGGGTGATCATTGCATACATGCTGTCCATAATGTACATTACTTACATTGAATAACTTTGTACATGATTTATGCTGTATGATAAATATGCGTGGTCACTTAGGGTCTGCAGGCCAATATGTGTCCCCTTGATAATGCCATTGGGCTGATGAAACCTTCCATTGTCATTTAAATTTGACATCAAGATTTCATTGGACATCAGGATAAGTTCAGCCACTGGTCATGCACTGTAAACATGATGCTTGGGCCAAGTTGATTCAGCTTTTTTCTTCTCTTGTCCCTTCATCAGGACCCTGAAGGGGTCAGATTAGAAGACAAAGTGCATATAGCTGTCCACACATACAGTACATGTATGTATGTATGTACATGTATGCAGTTTGCTTTAATCGTAGTGCCATGCTCCAACAGTTCAATCCAACCAAGTTTGTTCCTTGTCACGCGTTCCAGGCTAGTGATTCAAGGCACTATAAAATCACAGCATTTTATACAGTCTACATGTAGGCAAAATATTTTCTAGTAAATTTGCAAGCATTGTTCTGCTGATTTACAAGTGTCTGCCAGAGAAATTGTTTGACAAAATTCAACTGATATACCTTACATGTAGATCTATGCTGTGGAGTAATATTTATGTCTAAATTTGCAATGCACATTTTGGCACAGGTTCAGCCGGAGTTGCAGTTTAAAAGGCACCGTACTGGTCGTTTCGTTTTTTTTCAAAGCCGGAGCTTCCTCTTTAATCACAAAGGAAAATTTTGTGCCCAAATTCAATGCAAACAGGTGCATGTGGACACACCTTGGGGTTGTGTGCCCAGTAAATGTCATTCTTGAATTAGCTCATGTCTAATCAGGTATGTCGCTCTTGAAGGTTTGCATGGTGGAATACGATAAGGTAGAGGGTTTGCGGATATACGGCAGGTATGGTTACATTAGGAAGACTTTCTGCTCTAATCTTTTTCTAAAATTATATGGTTTACAATGTATGTTAACACCAACCTTTTTTACAAATTTATTTACATGTATGTATTATGCCCCAGTAATGTACAGTGCTAGGCATATATGTATTTCAGACACATACAGTGTAGTGGACGGTATACCTACCTACATGTACCTGTACATTTGTACATGTACAGGTCTGTATGTCAAAGTGCCTGTATTAAACAAGTACTCAACTAGGTTTTTATTGAAGATTCTACTTGGGATTTGTCCTTGATGTTGTGAATAAACATGAATGCGATGATATGATGCATTGCCTGGGGATGGGAATAATCAAGAACAGTTCTGATGCAGGCCTGCACAAACAAAGTCAATTTTAAAATGCAAATTCACCAACCAAAAACCACAGGGTTGACACGCACCAGCCACATGCCCTGCTGACTTAACCTTCTGCATGGATCCTGAATAGAATCAAATGCATGAAGTCAGTCCTTAAAATAGCCATTGCATCACCCCAGACCCTGGGATGGTTTAGCAAAGGAAAATGAGGGGGGGGTTGATGACTGGCATAATAGAAAAGGCCCAGAGCCAGACCAGGTTGAATACCAATCCAAGCTTTTCTTTAGAATTCTAACTCTGTTGTTAGCCATTGGGACATGGTAGGTAGTGCTACACTAGTGCTTCCTGAAAGTACAGCTTCCACAAGACAGGCACTGCAGCTACCTGTTTGTGGGTACTGGTATATCTAGAACTGTAAACAAAAAATTTGGTCTGTGGGCATAGCCCAGTGGTCTTAGGTATTTGTTGCTGAGGCTTAAAATGTATGAATCAATTACAACCTTGCTACTTTCAGTACATGTCCATGTAATGGTAGTTCCTTGGCCTAAGTGTATATTTGCGTCCTGAAAGATTAAAATGTGACACTAACACATATTGCGGTGAATTTAAACAAACACTAAGCAGAAGGTGTGTCATTAAACCTGGTGTGGGTTCAGGTACATGTATATCCATCCAGGTAGACAATCTGAAATTGAACATAATGTCATGTTTGGGGTTTATGGATTCTAACCATCGCCCCCCTCCTTAGGATTGGCCCCTTCCTGATTGGACTGATGACGTCAAGCCATGCGGCTGTAGGCCACGCTTGACGCCACTGCGTATCCGTCAGCCTCAGGATTCATGAACACTTAACGATCAGTTGCACTCTTGAGACTATCACAACTACTATGTACATCCACAATTGGCGACTGTACATGTACAAAGCATAGGCCCAACACTGAGCAAGAGCAAACTACAACAATGATAAAAGCGTACAGACAAAAGGAAACAGTGGCAAAAACACACACAAAAATACAAACATTTTGTAAGAAAAAGAGCAAATGGGGATAACTAAACAAAGGCCCAAACAGCAGAGTTGTGATCAAAAATCTCAGAATCCAGCCTTCTTGCTTCAGAAAAAAAGCCTTTCTTGTTTGAAGTATCATAATTTACGTGTACCATTACAAGCCATGCAATAATTAATTTTGTGTCCCAGTAGTGCAAGAACTCCTCTAGTTAAATAACCCCATAATTAGCATATAACTGACACAGCAGGTGACTTGGCTGAAACAATGGCTTTGGCTCACTCATAAACAAGATAATAATAATATAGAGACTCAAGTAATTTATGATAAACACTTCCCCCTGGGACGTCACAATAATTAATGTACCTGTACATGTACATTGAACACGTATTGTGCATACATGTACCTGTAATAATAATTTTCACCACAAAGTGACATATTATGAATAGTTGCCTCACCATGAACTGACATATCCGTGTGTACAGAGTCTGTGGACGTTATGTTACTCCGTGGTACACCAAAACTACCCTATACGTCACTTTGTGGTGAACCCGACAATATGTACAAGTACACCTACATGTGCACTCTGTCTTGTACTTTTGTAATCTGCAGTTGACAGATTTGGTACACATTTCTGTTTATCAATACATTGTACACACTAACAACTTTACACATGAGGTTACAGTTTGGCAAGAAAAATGCACATGTACCGGTAGCCTACATGTACATGTACATGCACATAGTTGCCAAGGATATCTGCCGACTCGCAGAGAGCCCCTCCTGAAAGTGTTCTACATTGGCATGTTGCACAGATTCATGACAGAGCTACATGTATAGTGCCAATTTTACATTCCACCTTTACCAAGCAAACCTCCAGGCCTACACTGATGAAGCTGTCTGCAGTGCAATTCTACATGTAGACTTGCTCAGTTGCTGAACTGTCAACATCACATTTTGTGTGACTCTGTTGAAGAGAGCTCAGCACCTGAAGAATATTATTTGACCCCTGAATTAATAGATTTTGCATAACTGCCTTTAGTAATGACCCCAAATCCCAGAGGTCAATTGGTTGTTTTGATCATGTGACAGTACTAGTACCACAGAGTCAGGTGATTACTGGGAAAACAAGGTCAGGTATTGAACCTCAAATCACTGGGTGAAGGACATGATGTACCGTTACATACAGTGTGGTTTGACCCACGTATGCCAAAGTGACGTGGATCAGGTTGCACAACAGATTTTTCATACACCACAAGACTTGGCATGCTTCCAAAATACAAGGACACAGATGTTGTTATATTGATTGTAAATAGTGGTGGTTTTAGCCCTTGTTTAGATTGCAGTTCATACTTGATGGTTTTGAGAAATTGAAGTAAACGTGATGGTTTGAAGGCCAAAAGAGTATTTGGTCCTTACAGTTGGATGGAATATTGTATTAAAAGCAAAAAGTGTTCATACATCAAAAAAAAAAAACAGACACGCTTATTTCAGCCATATGGTATTGTTGAGTAAGTTGTGGTAATTTTAAAAGGACTTTTTGAGGGATACATGCATTCATTTGTACATTACATGTAGTCTGAGCCATGACGACAAGGTGGGCACAGTTTTTACACTATTTCAATTTAAATCATGGGCTAATGGAAGACACATAGCAGTTTGTACAAATAATGCTGACTTTTAAGATGAACCAACTTTCAATTTGGTGTGTGTATCATGTCATGTTCATACTGTTTACCTTTGTTAGTTTGTGCCCAGATGTTACAGTGGACAATCCCATTACATGTGTACATGTACATGTACACTGTTATCAGGTTCTGGCCCTAATTTGGGGAGCCTGTTGTAAACAGGGTTGAGCGCTGTGTACACATTGCCATTTATGGGCATATAGCCGCACAGCATGATCCTTGGCATTATTACAATTTCATCTGGGATTCTTGGCAGAGATCCCATTTAGTGCACGTTATAGTGATATCTCACAGAATCATGAAAAGCACATTTGCTTCTTGGTTTTACACATCCATTGTTACTAAACTCTACCTTTTTCATTTCAATATTGTAATTATTATTTTTATTTAAACCCTTATCAGAGTTTAATTTCGTACTCAATTTTTCTACTGGTATTTTGTTTGGGGCATCAATCAGGTGTTCAGACATGTACATGTACATGTACATACCGGTGTGCACATGTACCGTACCTCCATCCACATTATGGAGGTACAGGTACATTATAAGTCTTCATCCTCTTGACATACTGTGTTACTGTCCTCTTCACAAAACTAAATGAATCTTTTACTGAATTGAAGTTAAATTGAAGAGGATTACTTACAAAATTGTGCACCATAAATCCACATCCATGCATTGTGAATGTGTACATGTACATGTACGGGTATGTACAGTATGCCGAATTCAAAACTCATAAAGAGAGTCATTACATGTATTGGGTTCCCCCCCCCCTCTCTCTACAGGAAACCTCAACATCAATGGTCCTTGTTATGGAGTACTGTAATGGTGGTGACTTGGCCGACTATCTCCACGGTGAGACGGCACTATTTTATCACTCAATCTTGTGTTATACCGAATGTGTGCATAGCTCATGTTTGAAGCATTCCTCATTCAGGAACCTCATTTACTGTAATGCATTTACTCAACATTGTAATACAGCGGCACTTTTACATCTGAAGCTTATATTTATGCTGGTACTGTTTTTAGTCCGCACGTCCGACCTTGTTTTTTAACCACAGGATAATACAAACAAACTTGCTTTTAAATTGTTGACCGTGGTACTTTTGAGGCATCAACACATGCATTATGCATAGACTGAAGATTAGTTTGTTGGTGGTGGTGTTTTTTACTCGGGGGAAAAAAGCATACCTGTGATTACAGTACAGTCAGTGAAAAGGACAGGTACGTGTATTTTAGTCCCTGAAATAAAGGTCAGAGTGGATACATGGTCATTCAAAGACTGTTGTTTTTACATTTGTTCTTTCAGCCAAAGGCACACTTAGTGAAGACACGATACGATTCTTTCTGAGGCAAATAGGTACGTACTTCGAAAGCACAGTAGCGGTACATACGTGTACAGACATGTGTATGTCTTGGAGTTATTTTTATTTTAATTCTGACACGTGGAATTTGTTAACATAATGATGTAATTTTTCTAATTATTTTGCTAGTTTCTGTCTTGGAAATTCATTTCTTTACATTCTATACTTCATACATTTCATAAACATGGTACATGTTTCGTGAAGTATTCAAGGCCAAACAAAACTTGTGTTACCTTTTAAATTTACTTTTCAAGTATCTAGGCTTGAAAAAAGTGGCATGCTCTCGTGTGTTTAGGCCTATGAATACCTGCTAGTCTATTGGATAGTTGGTTAAAAATTGGCCAAAATAATACGTTTGTGACACACACCACAACCAAAAACTTCATGATTAAAACAAAATACTTTTTATGTCATTCATCATTAATTAAAATTTTAAAAATACTGCAAAATGGTATGTGACAATGTTCTTTGTGTTATTTTGTATGGCACTATCTAGACTGATTCCAGGAACAGCTCTTGTTTTGGTACGGGGTATCAAATTTGATTGTTTTCTAATTTACATCAGTTTTTACAGTATCAGGCACTTCCTAATTCCGTTTTCATTTATCAGGGAACCTACTGGTTCCTGGCTCTTCTCAAATCATCCTCCATGCTGCAGTGGAATAATCCACCAAGAGGTGAAAAGAGATCCCCTGGGGATGTTTTGGAGTTTTCTTGGTCATGAGTGAAAGCGCCAACTCTTTTGAAACAGCACTATAAGCACCTTCTGTGGGCATGTTTGGTATGGAAGGGTTCTCTTAGGGATGAAAATTTGGATAATAATGTCAGGAAAATTTTCTATATTTCCCCTCCCCCTCAAAACAAAGAAAACTACTGGATATGAAGAGTTTACTTCCAAAATGCGATAAGCACCATTTTGGTATGTTTCAGAATCCTACCCTCTCTCTGTTGTCTGCAGTCAGTTTCTACAGATTTAAGACAGTTAAACACAACTTTACCAAGTTAAAATCATGAAAAAGAAGTTTAGAGACACGTGACATGCTGCTAAAGCTCTTCAATTTTTCATAATAATGAAAAAAATTCATTTTTTTAAAATGGATATGTCTCTTTTTTGGAAATAAACCCTTCATATACTAATGCCACATTGGAAACCAGTGCCACATTCCTTTGTAAATCAAATTTCAAGGGGCCATAAACTGCTGTGTTAAGAAATAGTGGCTGGGCTCTACCTTCCTCAACCCTGCAGAATCCTCTCCAAACTCGGGGCGGATTTTGGAGAAAGACACGAGAGGATTAGTAGGATTAAAAGATGCACTGCTTCAAGGTGAATTCTGTTTGTTATCATGCTGTTTCTGTGATCTTTGCAGCTGCGGCAATGGAGGTTCTACACAATAAGGGCATTATACACCGAGACCTCAAGCCTCAGAATCTGTTGCTGAGTCACCAGTCTAAGAAGACCCCACCTCCATCGGACATCAGAATCAAGATAGGTGGGTGTGGGTGCAATCAGATTGAGTGAGGATGGAACGAAAAAGCTGCATGTCATGTATTCAACAAGAAATACTTGAAAATCATATTGATTCATGTATGACGTCCCCCAGAAGTCATTACATAAAAGTCTGTAGACAGCAGTCTGTTGACTGTAATCACAATTCTGAAAGACTGGGGTAGTTGATAACATTTCGACACCTGTTTTATTTTTTCGGGGGGAGGATAGACATTCTTCAGGACTCAATTTTCAAAGTATGCAGTTCAAAATGAATGAGTGATGTCAGGGAATTCAGGAACATTTTACCCATTTACATGTACATGAATTCTCTTTAAAGACGTTAATTTTTCATCTGGGGATGAACAGAAGCGTCGGGATATCTTTGCAGTGCAGTGCCAGTGCAGTCCTAGGTAAAGGATTCGCCCCTCTAAATAAGTTCACACACACAGGGAGAACTCCCTCACGGCTCCTTCTTCTTTTTGCAGCTGATTTTGGATTTGCCAGGATCCTAGAGGAAGATATGATGGCCGCAACACTGTGCGGTTCGCCTCTCTACATGGTAACCAACATTGATTTTGAATTCGTTTTTTACTCTCCTGTTGAAGGAAATCCCCTGTATGTACCACCTCCTGTTTTGCAGCCATGTACTGACCTTTGCGTTGGAAAACAAAGGCAGAAAACAGGAATTCATATGTCGTTTGGATTGACAGATGAGCTAGTGTAATTTAACACTTCATTTACCCAGAATTGGGAGGCGGGATATAGAGCCACTGGAATAGGGTTATTAGTTGACAATGTGTGAAAGGATTTCATTCCTCCATACCGTGACCGCCCCTTCCAAAAATGGAGATGAAATCCAGAAAAAGTCAAAGAAAACAAATAAAGCCTCGATTTAGTTGACGTGTTTCCGTTCATTTGTTGGTACGAAGATACCGAAACTGACGTGTTAGTGCTGTTACTGGAAGCTGGTTAGACCTCGGCAAATTTCTCACTGCACGAAAAGGCCTTTTTACTTGAGGAAACGTCGCAAACGGTAATCTGCACAGGGAAAGCAGTAATGCTGATGTCAGTTTGACGTCAAGTGTCCTGGCCAGATCCCGGCCGTTAATTTGCTGTGAGCCAGTTCGATACTCTTTCAGCATACGCCCCAAACTGAAATGCGTGCGAGGCTATTTAGGAATAGCAGCATGCATGCACGAGTATCTGTCCTATCAGTATGCCATACGCCAACTCACATGCATGTTTTGTCGCGGAAAGACTTGGCCTAAAGTTATGAAATACCAAAGTGGTTCACCGCATTGTTTATTGTGTAGTCGTCCGTATTATCCAGTAAGTCATTTTATGCACTAACTTTCTTTGTATGTAAACCTTTACTGTGATCTTCCATAAACTTTACATGGGTTGTTCTCTGCTTGTTTAGGCTCCAGAGGTCATCATGTCCCTGCAGTATGATGGCAAGGCTGATTTGTGGAGTCTGGGAACCATCCTGTTCCAGTGTCTGACAGGGTCTGCCCCGTTCAAAGCTTCCAATCCCCCAGAGCTGAAGAAATTCTACCAGCGAGCCAAGCATGTGCTGCCTGAGTATGTCAAGTCTCGACATTTTTTTGGGGGGGGTGGTTAGTTTAAAACCCTCCAGCCCATATTTCTGGTCTTGTCTGCAAAGAACTATAATGATTTGTGAAGATTTTGGAGCATTTGGAAGCCCTAACAGTGGAACCGAAAAAACATCACTTTATTTCAAGATGTGGTCTGCAGATGCATTTATGTAGAAACGCCCTGTGAAAATATTCTAAACTGGCATGTTGGCGTACGCCATGTTCATGCATATTTAGCATGTCATACTATTGTTGGCAGCATGTTGAATAAACTGCAAGTTCTTGAATAATGTATACATATCTTCAAGGATTATTTTGATGTTCGAAGTGTCATTTTTGTTTGGTTTTTCAGTATTCCTCAAGGCACCTCTAAGGAATTGAAGGATCTGCTTGTCCGGCTTCTAAAGCGAAACCAGAAAGACAGGATAGAATTTGGTAAATTACACAAAAACAAAACGGATTGCAAGCGTAACTGTGATAGGCAATAGAAAAGATTTGGCCATTCGTACATGTAGCTTTGAATACACTTCATTCTTTCCAAAGCACTGTGATATACTAAATAATCCGTTCTTCACTTTGTGTGGAAATTGTTACAGATGCATTCTTCAGTCATCCCTTCCTTGGAAAGAAAGTGCAACCTACCTCATGTAAGTGCGCTCCAATCCTGTTGCTCCTCAGGGACAAGCCACTGTTTGATACTCCCATGTGTTCTAATTTACATATCCCAGTTATGCACACTGCTGCTGTATTGCGTAACACATAATGAGCCTCATCCCAGACAGCTTAAATCTTAAAAGTGTGTTCTGGCCTCTATGTGCAGTAGCTACCCCATGAATAATAGCGAGTAACTGTTATGTTGTAATGGCTTAACCCCCTTCGATAAAGAGATTGCAGTCAAAGAGAAAGACAGGATCTGTTGACATAGATTAGTGTTAGGTGCCATTTAGGAAGTGGGGGCGCCAGATATTATTTAAAATTGACTTAGAAGTATTTCGCACTCGTAATCTTGTGTTCTAGAGCTTGAGTAATTTTTAGTTTTGTTTTTCGTCCCATTAGCCGCCCCTATGCCAGTTCCCAGTCGCAGGCACAGCTTTGTGGCCGACTCCCCCGAGCGACGCACCCTCTCCGTTTCACCCCTGTCAGGCAATCTGCCCATCTCCTCCCCCGAGGACCAGGCGCCGAGGAAGCACCGGTCGTCATCGTCCCATAGTGACACCAGCCGCGGAGGTGGCACCGTGTCCAGCTCGCCGGATAAGTACGGGGCCGGGACGCCACAGAGCATCAGCTCCCTGGATAACGAGATCGTAGAAGGGGTAAGGGAGATGTGAGATAGAATGTGCCAATTTTTTTCTGAAGGCAACAGGTCCTCGTTAGATTGTGAAGTGGTCACATGCTCAGCTTTCAATAATTTCTCACAAATGACACTGTGTGCATTTTGATACCAGTGATACAAAATTCCGGCCAGCCGTTCTCTCCATGTGTCAAGTTTTTAACCTGAAGTTGGGTATCAAGTGATCTATTTCACTGATCATGCACAGGGAAAATTGTCCACTCACAGTGTGAGATAATAATGACGATGAAAACAATACACAACGTCTTGGTCTGCTGTCTAATACATTTCAGGTATGCCTTGCATGTATAGTTTACATGCATACCAAATTTCAACCAAATCTGTTGTTTCATGGCCAAGATGGTAGGGGGATGCTCAAATCCCCCTCCTTGGCAGTATGACAGCCCTGAAAACCCAGCTCGCAAGAATTACCAGTTTTTTAGAATTAGCTGCATCGCTTGTGATTCTGCGACTCCCAAATCATTCCAAACAAGAAATCCTGATTCTAGCTGGTAACTTGTTCTACTTTGTTCCTGCAGGATTTTGTGCTTGTCTCACCACACTTTCAGTGTAAGTACCATACGTGTACATCTTTGTCATTACGTGATACGCACTTTGGGTTGTGTCTGAACTTTGGTCGAGTCAGTCTGATCAAGATCCCTGGACTGACATTGGTTAGCAATCCCTGAACTTCTCTGACATTTTATGAAATAATGCTCTTCTGCAGGTACAGGCTTTGAGCAGTCACCAAAGAATAGACGGATGGATCGTCAGAGATCAGTCAGGTGAGAGAGGAGACAGAAGTCTACTCAACTTAAGATTCTGATCATGCAAAGTAGACAAGTGTTGTACTCAAATCCTGCATGCCAAGTTGACCGTCATGTGTTGGTGAATCTAGTTTCTGTTGTTAATGCCGGGAAGCTTTGGCCAGACTTGTGTGTAGACTTGTGAAAAACTTCAAGGAAATGCCTTCAAATCTACCATTCTGCAAATTGTCCATTGTTGTTTCAACATTGAATTTTGCTCAAATCAAAGGCTTCAACAGATCACAGACTGTGGACACACATGTGAAGGTGTAACGTGGCATAGTCATTACAGGCAGCCTTTGATGTGAAGAACTCTCACAAACAAGATTACTGTTGGGAAATGCAAATTCAGGAGTTCAGAGTCTGCTGAATACTTTTCTTTTTCATTGTTTTTCGTGCCCTTCAATGAAATTGGTTCATTTTATAGCAAGGTAGTCCCAATCTTGCTGCAATGAGAGTTGAAGTCCCTGTGCTTCATCTGTAGGTGACCACATTTCGATTATAGAGGGTTTGCATTTCTGCCATCTTGCGGGCCAGTGCTTTTGTTCATAGGGTATGCACAAACAGGGTTTCCCTTTGGACCAAAAGAGCTGCTCTTCAAGATGGCTACCACGCAAAGCCTCTGTAAAGCACGCTTTCAGGTGGCAGGACTCTTACCTGTGGGCACTCATCTCCAGGCTCCCTCCCTTGGCTGTTTATGTACCCTGGGAAAAAAAAAAAAACACACACAAATGCCAGCATTTTGATGGTGAGCATTCCCTCCCATCAAAATTGAATATACCAGTTGTGTTCAAAACATTCTGTGTTATGCACAAGTGTTGAATGTAAGGGGAGCTCTCATGACGTTGAAAAGTGGCTCTGACACTTGCCTTCACCTGGTAGTTACGAGGCTGTTGATTACAGCTTGAACTTACACGACCCTATGGGAAGTGGAAGTGGTCTGAGTGTGTTTTCCACCTGTGGTATGCTGCAGTGTTGCACAGTGTTGACTCTTTTCTGTCTGTGCTCAGATTTCTGTATTTGGCATGCAAACTCTACAAAATCTTGCCCCAGATAGTAACCCTACTTTCTCACTCGGTCTGCTTGGTTTTTCACAGTGACCCTCCCCAGGCCTCCCGGCGTAGTTCCCTCCCCTCTCCCCCTCCTCCTACTCCCATGGGCCTGTATGCCACCAAGGCACCGGGGGCTCGCTCGCCCACAGACGGAAGCCAGTCTCCAAGCGAGAGGTGGGTAGGAGTGCCGACAGGTCCAGTTGGAGCAATCTTTTCAGTGGAAAAAAAAAATGCATTACGAAAGGACATATTTGTTGTCCTGCAGTGAGAGGGAATTGTGGCAGGGCAAGTTTGGGTGATTGTAAGAATCAACATTTTGGTAGTGTCTTCTCCCGTAGAGCCAGATATTAGATTGTAGATACGTCTTCCATGCATTAACACTGAATGAAAGTAATCCTATGCATGAGTCACTTGTCTTTGTACATGTAGCTATTGTATTCAAACAGTCAGCAACCATTGAGCAGTCTATCCTGTCACAGCTCACAGCACTGTCACTGGTAAATTTTGGCAACTTGCAAGTTTGCTAATTAGGAGGTTTAATTAACATATTAGCAGTAGCATTTTTGTTCAAGAAATGAGAATGACTGTTGCCAATAAAGTACCAAGGAATCTCATCTCTGTCTCTAGCAATCTCACGTCCAAGCTGTGCTCCTAAATTTCTGAGAGAAGTTTTCTACACCTCTCCTTAAGAATAAAGTGAAGTGTCTTTTTTTTTGAATGCCCTCCTTTTTTGTTCGATTCCATGCTGCCTCTGCAGGCCCACAAGTCTTCCCCTAACCGCGGGATCACCAGGCCAGTCCAGCCTGAGTCCCAGTCGTCACCAGCCGCCAGGCATCAAGATGACGCCCCCTTCCTCAGGCCCCCAGAGTGCAACAAGCCCGTCCAAGACTTCCCCTCAGGTAGCCATCATTGGGGTTGTAGTTGAGACTGACACAAGACAAGTCATCAAACCTGTCACAAGTTAAAAAGGGCGAAAAAGTGACATGGGAATACTTCTGTTGCAGTTCATGTGAATAGCTTGGTGTTCAGCTGAGGTTCTGTAGTGGCCTTGTGATGTCTTGTGATGGTCCTGTGAGGTCTTGCGGTGGTCTTATCTGGTCTCAACTACAAGGCCGTTTTCCAATACTCGACTTGGGCTCCATCTTAGGCGTCAACTGTTTTTTACTTCCTGACTTTGAGGTTGTAAGCGCAATAGTAAGTCTGATAGTGCCACAAAACATCAAATAAGATGCAAAAGAGCCAAACATTACAGTACTTCAATTTCAGTTGAACGCTTCAAGCCCATAATTGGGGATTGGTTTCCTACAGGAAGCCTGAGACGGAGACGAAGTTAAGTATTGGAAAATGGCCCAAAACTTGTGGCCAGAGAAACCTGCAGTATTTCTTGGTACAGATACTGAGTACTTGTTTTATTGTTCACTGAAGAACAGAGCTGATTTGTATCTTCATCTTTAAATGATCATGATTACTAATGCTTACCAAGTGTTAAAACATTGTATTAAGCTTGGAAAAAAATATCTTGTGAGATTTGAAATGGAGGGACATCAGAAGTAACCTCTGGATAGTCGTTTTTGAGTAGAAATTACTGTTTTTTTTACTCAGGGTGTTCATCAACTCCAGTTTGGCAAACTGCCAAGTCCAGTGGCAGCAGTGGGATTGACCTCCCCAAATAGTCTCCCTTCATCAGGATTATCAGGTTTGGAAAAGGTTTTTTTCAGATTATTGGATTGTTAAATTAACTTGTCATTGCCTTTGATGCCAAATTTTGTATTACTGTTTCCGAGTCTAGAGTTGCTCAGAGTTTGTTATCTTTTGTGTTATTGCTCATCTGCCGCAGCAGAATTCTCAATCCCAGTTCAAACTCCAAATCCGTATAACGACTTTCCAAACCATACTTCATCCAGGTACTGGAGTCATCCATAGAGTCTCTGGTCGCCCACAGGCCTCCCCTTCTCCACCACTGTTCAGGCTCCCTGCTAGCTCCAACTCCCCACCTCCGGCAGAAGGGGGAGCCACAGCTCAGAAGTGGTCCCCACCCGCGATAAAGCACCCGGGGTCTGGCTCGCCCGCAAGGAGGAAATGTAAGCCCAGATGGAGTTGTTGTTTGCCTCTGACCGTAGAGGGCTCTGCAGTAAAACCTGAGTTCCTACAGTCATGGAAAATCCTGAAAATGCCTGGGAAACAGGTTCCCCCGAGATCAATCTCGTCGGAAATTTGTTATTTTAAAAATTGTTTGGACTTTGTGACTGAAAAGATATTTATGAATGGAATAAATATGTGTGTGAACCAACACCCAAGAATGGCTCAGGAGAGTGGATGGTGATAATTCCCTTGCCTCTAACTCGGGCATTACAGCCGTGTCCATTCTCTCGATCAACCAACCGAGGCAGAAATGGTCCCCAACTGATACCCACTTCACCTTTTGCATCCTACACTCTGCCAGTGTGTTAAAAGGGGAGATCGGGATTCTCGGACACCCACAAATAATAGGTCTCTTCCTTCCATTCGTCAGTGTCCTCGCCAGCGAGAATATCCCCTCTGGCTTTCACCAACCCATCCGCCCTCCCAACAATAATGGGATCGCCCACCAAGAGAGGAGACAAGGCAACCTCTCCCATGAGGACAGAAGATACCATTTTAGAAGCGGTAAGAACATTTGAAGTGACTTCATTGTTTCAGAGCAGGTCCAAGCCTAAGTAATGGCAGTAACACGAAAAACAGAGTTTGTTCTTTTCATTTCCTGGGGCTTGCATAGCAGAAGTTGAATTAATTTGAAACATTTGTTTTCACTGGCTCCAATTCACATGAAGGCTCTGTAATTACCATCTTCAACATTGTACTATGGCCAGTTAATGTCAGATTTTCTGCTGTTGCTGGGGGCATGTTTTTTTACCCGCTAATTAATTCTTCAACCTTGCAATTGCGCTTTGACCCAACCAAGCACGACGTGTTAATACGTCATCTGCTGAAATAAAAAAAGCAGTGTACACGTCCTCCGTGGAACAAATAAGGAAAGGAAAATTATGTGTGGTTACACGTCCTATAGCATCAAGTGGTTGAAAATGCTACTTTTGTCATGCTCTTTTGTGACAACTCTGTAATAGTTGAGCATTGCGCTATTCTTAGTACTGCCCATTAACTCCTCCAAATAGAAGCAGGATTTGCATGGTTTTGTTTAAAATTTAGCCGTCCCAAGGTATCATAGTGGTCCATGGCTACGGTTTTTCTCTACAGTGCACCAGTGGCAAGGCCGTACCCACAGAGTACTGGGGCCAAATTTTCAAAGGGCTGCTAAGCAAGGAAAATACTTGCTTTAAAGAGTGGGTAACTGTGCTGTACTTCTCTTGGCCGGGTCCCAGCTGATTTTTGTGTAGCAGATTAATTTGCTAAGCTTCTCTTTGATTTTGAATACAGCCTAACTCTCGACTCATTCCCTCCTTCCCATCAGCCCCTCAGTGCCCCCTTCGCCAGGTCCCAGCGCAACAAGACCTTCTCCGGTGCTATCAGCGGCTACGATGGGGAAGACTGTTCCCCCAAGGAGGTGGGCTTCTTTCCCCGTAGTGCCAGCTCTGGCCGGCTGGACCAGTACTCCCTCAAGGCTGCCTTTGAGAGCCTGGGCAAGTCGCCCGCCGGGAGCATCGAGGGACTGGCAGGTATATTCCATTGAAGCTTCAGACAATAAAGTCAAGCTTGGTTGCTCGGCATTTGGTTGCAAATATCTGGTTTTGCAGGCTGGCCTAATTTACAAACTTTGGCTTCTGAAGTGGAGCATCTCCGCATTTTCTAAGTGAAAAAAGATTTGCAAGTGATGACATTTGAGATTGCATCGATGCGTTGATTCATAAATTTGGAACCTTATTATTTCTACATCCCTCCTTGTCATGCTTCCATTCCAGCCGTTCTGGCCAACAGCCCGCCCACCAATGCCAAGTTCTACATCGGTAGCACATCGCGACGCAACTCGGCCCTGCTGTCAGAGGGCTCCCCCAGTAGCCAGAGCTCCATCACCTACGCAGCATCCCCTCCCAACATGATGGGCCCCATCACGTTTGTTGCTCCTGAACTGCCCGAAGAAACCCTGTTAGAGGTGATTAAAGTTGATCTTGCCTATCCCTTTGAACAATTTATAGGCACTAACTAATGTGATCATTTCCAATTAAGTTTGACATTTTTTTCTCCAAAATTGGCTTTTCTGTACAGGTGCCTTTAAGGGGTCAGTTTCTGTTTTGATTAGTTTAGAGACATAAGCCATCTAAAAGAAGATGTTAAAGCTTACCAATGCAGGCTTATTTTTCATGAATATTAAACCTGGATTAGTTACCAAAAATTTTAACGTAACCTTGATATGAAGCAAACAGCTATGCCATTGAAGGGCAAAAGCCAGTGTAAGATTGATTCCAAAATCTTTTTGCAGCAAAGTTGGTAATTTGCTCAGATTTTGTTGAACATGTTCATTCGTAGACATCTCCAAGGACAGGGTTCTTGCTGTTAAGAGCAGAAAAAAATTAATTGAATAGGATTGATCAAAAAGAATGGAATACGGAATTTGAGCTGTGCCTAAGAATCTCTGAAGTTTGTCTTCTTACCATGACTGTTGCTTAACCCCAATCTTCCCCAACCACACAGAATTAAACAGTAGTAAAGTGTTTCATTCTGTGGGGATAGGTCTGGTAGGCCCATAACAGCTGGCTTTTGCATTGGGTTTTGGTTTGGCATACCTCAGAAAAACAAAGTCCAACAGCCTCTGTGCACAAAGTCCTTTATGGGTGTTTAACTTCGTGTGAATGGGGAAGGTTAGGGCCAGCAACCCTTGGGGGTTTAGGGTTAAGATCTTGCTTGCTATCGACGTCTGACTAACTTGAAATAATTTGAATAAGACTTGCATTGCATAGATCTCCCTCTGCTGATGTGACTATTGGTTCCATGACAGAACTTTCACACATGTCCAGCTATAATTCTTGTATATAAAATCCTGAGAGTGCATCCTGGGAAAGAACTTCCCGAGGAAGTTTGAGCCCATTTCACAGAAAGGTATTTGAAAATGAAGTCATTTTAAATTCCCTCAAAATTGATTTTCTTGATTTTTATTTTCTTTCTTCCATCTTGATCAGCCTGAACACAATGAAACAGTAGAACGCCTGAACACCATCCTACACATTGTAGATGCCATTACAGAGGTGGCCCAGCAACGTAGTGACCCACTGGCTGAGTCCATGTATGGTGTGGATACCGACATAGGCACGGGGGACCAGGTGTGTTTTGTCAGTGAAGGCTACAGGTGAGAAAAGGATGAGGTCAATCTCCCAGAAGAACGGAAAACCAAAATCACTCCTCATTTTTCACCTCTCAAAACTCGAGTCCCAGTTTCAGGCTGAATTTTTGGCAGATTTTGTAGTAGGATTTTAGTAAAATCTTTGAACTGACCTGAAGGGAATCTTTTTTTTTTTCTTTTGAAAATTTAAGAACAGTATTGTTAATGTACCGAGACAAAACTCTGCCTTAATCACTCACATCACGTCACTCTAAATGTATTGTGTGTTCAATTATATTGTTTCATTCACAGGAGAGCCGAGCAGCTGGTGCTGTATGCACGAGGTTTGGAGCTAATGTCAGCTGCCTTGGAAATGGCCAAATCGGAAATCCTTGCCGAGAGATTGAAACCTTCAAACGCGGTCCGCAACGGTAAGTGGATGGGTTGAGTTGGTTAATTTATGGGGGAAAGTCACTGGCAGAAATGTCTTCGTCCTCTTCACCCTTGCATCCTGTACTTGGAGAAGTCCTGGACCACACACATAGAGAGCTGTATTAAATCACTAGGACGCCAGCTCATCATTCCCTGCGTAGAGAAACTTGACACCTCCTGGGCACAGATGTTTTGGAATTGAACCCAGTGATGGGTGTGTATTTTGTGGCGTTGGGCAAGCCACTTCACTCCCACTTGCCTCTCTCCACCCAGGAATGCAAACGGGTGCCTGTGATGGCAGAGATGGTTCTTGTGCTTGATCAGCCATTCTTACTGCAAGATGGCAGCATTGAACTGTATGCTCCCCAGGGAGCTGAGTTGGTGTTTAGAAATGCTTACATGTGCCTGGTGATGAGCAGTGACAGTGATGCAGTGCCTACTGCTTTGAGCACTAGTGCACTACTCAATATGTGCACTTTCTAATTATCCATTGATCCCGTGTTATTGCTTGCTGTCATTAACCCTTTAATCATTCAAAGACCGTATATTTAGCCAGAAACTATCAGACCACGGGATATCCACATGATGGAACCTAGGGTGTGAAACTTGATCCATTGCATCCTGGTTTTAAGACTGAACCTAAAATTATCAGTTTCAGCAAACCCAATCAACATTGACCATTTTTGTCGCAGTTGTCACAGTCCTAAATGACCGGTACCACCACTGCCTCAGCCGGTGCCACTCTCTGTACGACAGGAGCATGAGCCGGTCCCGTGTCGTGGAGAGAGATAAGATCACCGCTGACAAGCTCATGTACAACTATGCAGTGGAGCTGTGCCAGAGTACCGGGCTAGAGGAGCTGTTTGGCAACCCGCAAGAGGTGCATGATTGATGATGATGGAGGCCTTGTATTAGTTCCTACATGAGCCGAGGGGGGAATTGCCCTAGGGAGAGTCTGGGGATGAAAGATCCCAGGGGCAGGGTGGGCCACCTTGACGTTACTTCCTATATCGCTGGTATTCTTTCTATTATTTCAGGAGCCTTCAGGAGTTTTCCCAGAAATGTCCTGCAATCAATTTGACACTCATTTTTATGAAAATATTGTTCTTGTGGAATGATAATTTTCCAAGACAGGTCAGCCTAAAAGATTAACTTTTCCCATTGGCATGTGTTAAGTGCACACGGGCCAACAGAGAGGCAAAGTTGCAAGGGGCAGCCAATATTTTACTGTGAGGGCAGGATTCTGGTCATTTAGGGCTAAGCCTAACCCTTCAACATCCCTCAGAAGCCATCAGGAGGGTGGGTTGTGGCCTATCAAGGATGTAAGGATATTAAGCCCACCGCTTAAGTTGGACCCAACATTTGAAAAATTAAAACATAAGCCCACATCTAGATCAAAAGTTAATGTAATTGTTTTGAAATAATAGTTATTTTGTGTAACTTCTTCAGTCAACAGCTTACACACTGGGCTTCGCAGTGCCAGGGAATGATTTAACTTTTTTATGTTATTTTCTGTTGACTTTTTTCCTTACTGTGTGCAGTGTGCTAGCCGTTACCACACAGCCCAATGGCTACTGCACGGACTATGCCTCCAGGCAACGTCCGACAGCGATAGGGATCTGCTTCTGAAATGTGAGTGCGCAGGTTCTTCCTTGTTTTTGAATCTGTTAAAGTAATCCAGACATTAAGTTAAAAAACAGTCTCATTCAGCTAAACTTGGATATGACTGCTTTGTTCATGTTTCTTATATGTATTTTTAATCTTGGATCCTAACTGTATCCTTAAGGGTTGTAGAAATAAGTGAGTTTCAGGTTGTTTCAGGGGCAAGGATGACTTTCTTGTGGGAGGGCAATTCCTAACATTGATTGATGTAATGACAGTTTCCTTTTGGTTATTAAGAATTGGCTAACAAATGACAACAATTTTCTTTTCAAGTGATAGAAATAATCTTCAGTGCTTTAAAAAACGTTTCTTTCCACAGACAAACTACTCCTCGATCAAAGAATCCACCATCTGGAAAGACAGTCTAGCCCTGCCTTAGCCTCACTAGCCGCTTCGTGAGCCAACGGAACAAAACAAAATGTGTTTGGTAGAGGAATACTGGTAGCCAAGACACAAACACTTGCTGCTGAGAAATCCAGATCATCACAGGATCTCTGCTTAGCAGGTGTAGAGTTCACCTGTTGGACGCTCAATTGCCCGAGACGTGGGGCTGATGTTTTGGAGCTGCTGTGGACTGAACTAGGAAGAAACGCCAGGTGTTTGCCAATATTTATTTGCTAATCCAAGCATTTCAGCTGCAAATCAATTATCTTGTGTAGTGTTGGTCTTGACGTCGTTTTGGCCGCCAACCTCATTTTTTTTGCCAAGCTCATTTCATCCAGAGTTCATCTGTACGCCAAAAGAGCATGCACGCAGAAATGTGGAAGTTGTGCACCGAGATGAAATCCCTTCCGTCACTCCTGGCCCTCTGTAAGGCCGGTTCATACGTCAAGCGAGTATGAAAGTGAAGAGAGGTTGACGGCACAAAACGTTTGCAGCAAAATTCATTTGAATTGAAACAAGTTCAACTTTGCCAATTGACAGCACGAATACCGATCTGCTGTCACCGTTTTGTGTCCGTACTCGCTCTCACATCGAGTGTTAACCAACCTGTGATCAGAGCATGTGTTCAGCAAGGCAGCTGACACCGATGCTGTTTGTTGCCATGAAGGTGTCAGTGTCATCAGCCATGATATCCGACTTAATCATTATTTCACAGTTCTCATGTCGCTTCTTATCAAGTGATATGTTAAGTGATTTAGAATCCCACACTTGACACAACCTTATTAGTTGTGAAGCATAGAACACCATTGTTGCTTCGATTAAATAGCATTTTTTCTAGACTACAGAAATGAGCTGGTTGTTATGTTGGATAGTGGGAACATTAAGCTGTCTTCATGTGTCTTTGTCAGCTGTCTTTGCATCTGAAAGGAAATCTGCCAAGCTGCCTAGTCATGGGCCTTTGATGCTCAATATTTGTGGACTCCAGTGTGGCACAGAGGTGCTTGATAACACTTGAGAATTTTTGCAGTTAGAGTAGGATGCAATTCAAAATGAGCTTCCTCAAGCCAAGCACTCGTGGGTGTGAGTTTGCCATTGCAAACTGCTGTATTTAAGTGACAACAAAATTGACTGTGTCTGGACTTGAACCAAAGACCTCTTGATTTCTTGTCATGCACTCTGCCCACTAAACTATTTGACAAGCACATGAATAGTTAAACACACGGCAGGTGTTGATTTACAGTCTATGTAGTGAGCCTGTCAGAATTATGTACATTGGTGATATTTAACAGATCTCTCTTCTTTTTCCTGAAGACAGATAGTTTCTTCAATGTGCCACCCATATAATTGTCTTGAGGCACTTTCAAAAGGCAACTGGTGACTGTGATCCGCCTTTAAAGGAGCTATTTGGGTTGAATTTCAGACTTTTTTTTGGTGCGTGGAAACGAAGCTGAATACTTACTGTCATACGTTTGAAGGTGAGGATTTGTCCTAATATTCCTTCAAGTTTATTTTGTATTTTTTTTAAATTATTCTCACCCTATCCTCTTGGATGCGAGGAGAGAGCGGGGGGGAAACGGCCAGACCTGCTGATGTTGTGCAAGGACACTGTGTGCTGATACATGGCGGTCTATTTTGTATTCCATGTGTGTGAATTCTGGGACTGGGAGACTTGGATAATTTCCCCCCCCCCCCATTTTTTTTTTCTTTTTCTTAACTTGCCAAAGCAGACTTGTAAATATAAGGTGAACAGCGTGGGTGAGTGAGTCAGCTGATGTCGGTTCTGCAGAGTATTTGTGGCTGGTACTCGTGCTATTTATTTGTGTCTGCAATGTGGTCTGTTACCATCTTACATAATATGCCATCAGCTGCACTTGTAGTTTTACAAGGAATGTGTATTAGCTGATAAAATACAGTATTTTACGACGCCTTTTCAGAAACATGTTTTCAGGATACTTCGTATCCGTATGCTAAAGTTAAGAAGAATTGCCTTTGAAAGTGTACTGGAGTGAAACATGGTAAACCAGTGCGGGTTACAGAAAGGGCAGAATGGTGTACTTTCAGAAAGGCGGCCTTCATGTTGACTGCTGCGTTGTTGCAGTTACCAGCAGTGTTGATTTTCAGAGAACGTAGGTCTTGTGTCAAATGGCAGGTGTATGTCATTTTGTTATCGTGTGTAACTAGAATGTGGATGCAAGTTACATTTATTTGTCATTTATTGTATTTATTTACTGTATTTATTTTTAATTATGTGTGGAAGCTGTTACTGTCACACAGACTGGTACAAAACGTACATGTGTAGGTTTTGTTTTCATGTACATAATGTTTATATATGTTTGTTGAAGGATAAATTATTGTCAAAAGTTGATTTTCATTTTCCCCATTTTTTTCTAAGGGGAGTTTGTTTTTCCAATGTGGAAAAGAAAAGGGATTTTGGGGGCATTGTAGTGTGGTAATCTCTCCAGTCGTTAAGCTGCAGTGTAAAATTTGCTTTGATTGTTTCTTTGAAGGAGTTCGCAGCTAAATACAACTTTATTATCATGTACATATTGTCCATTTAATTGCCATTCGGATAACTCCGAATTTTTGTTTCCTAATCAATGTCTTATCAATATGTAAAGTAACAATGTATGTCCAGCCAAAATGTAAATTTTAAAACAGTGTACATAATTGAGAACGACCAAAACTCTGAGATTGTATATAAAAGTTAAGGTGCAAATGCAGAAAGCGTCGAACGAAAACAATAAAATCAACTGAATTTAATAAGAGAAATGGCTGCACTGTCGATATCTTTACCAGTTGTTATCATCTCATCCTCGGCAATATTCCAGACGAACCACGCGTAACCAGAAGTTGGAAATTGTCCCAAGCAGGCATCACATGGACTCTATCAATGAGCCTCACACGTTTTTAGTTTGGTTTTGCCGGGCACTGAGGGTAGGCCCAAAACCGCCAGTTGGTCTGTGTTCTCGCGCGCCTCACTGGAAAGCTTTACAGTTAAGACGTCGATTCGGGGTTTGTGTGTAAATTTCTTATTTTTTTCGCCTCTTTGTCACCATTCCCCATGTCCGCCTCTAAATCCATTGTCTTTTGCGTTGTGTTCTCTGAGACCATTAAGATGATGAACTGTGAGTTGCTCAAAAATTTTTGACCGAATGCTTAGAAAAAGGTCCAAAGCAAGTCAGCACGTTACCCTGCATAATTCATCCACGAGTTGACTCGAAACTGGCCCACCCTGACTATAAAACAGGGTCAGCGTTTTCCAAGAATGCCGGCGTATCGACGTATGATGCATGAGTTCGCGATGTGCCCATAGTAGCCACTGTTTAACGGCTGCGGCTACTTCCACATTGACAAGTGTGTTACCTCCAGCCGCAGCTCCACGCGCCCGAGGCAATTGCCCCCTCTCCTGGCGCGGCCTGTTCAGTTGGGTGGATTGCTCCGCAACAGGTGCAATCTGGTTTCTCCCTATCTCCCGTCCAGTATTATGACGTAACGATCATTCCATTTCTTACAGGGGAGATGTACACCCACAACCTCCAAAATTAATAAGTTTCTGATAGTTGTGTGGAATATATGAAATAGAAAGTAACTCTATGATTTAAGTTAATGATACAGTTTTCTTACGAATTATTTCGTCTTTTTATTTCTTCTTTGAGTAATCTGAAGCGAACATCCCTCGTGGTGTAATGGAACCAGCTTATATTCCAGCCCAATGTGAATAACAATAGTGTGCAGACGACAACACGAACATTGAGAGTTTTCACGTCGTTGATACGGGACGCCGGCCGTACGGAAGAGAATCAGTGCGGTCGACCGAAACCAGAACTTTGCTGAAAATACAGTGGATTTTGTCTCCGAAAAAAGACAGAGCAGCGTGCTGTGATAGCTGTCGATCAAATCAGACTAAGAACACACAATTAAGTGCTAAAAATATGATTTGACCAGAAGTTTGCGTGTGGAATACAGTTTGTACGAGTGGTACTCCGTTGACTGATAAAACTTCTCTCTTAGTCTAACGTTATTATAACTGTATCGGCAGACCGCGACGTCAAAATGCCTGTTGGTCACTCTCGCCGGATAACGCCGCACGGTAAATATCCTACTCAAGTTTTTTTTCACGCAAAACTGTTGAACTTGTTGACGTTAAACTGTCTTTATGTTTGATAACTTTATCCGTTTTGTTCCTCCGGGATCTTACAAAATAGTTTGCAAAATTTGGCCTCGAATGAAGGATTGATAGTGTTGATACATTTATGGTGATTTAATTAATTTTGTATAGGACTAGGACTTTGCGATTCCTTCCTGCACGGTCATTCTTACCAGTTCGGACAGTTAAAAGACATAGTTTATGTACAGTGTTATTTAAAAAGAGGTCTGTTAGTATAAGTGAGGATTTTCATGATCGCCAGATGTCCTGTAGCAATGTATTTCTTTTAATTATTTCAGCCACAAGTTTTAGACTACAAGAAATTCCCATTTATAGACATTATAGCAGGTTAATACTTTTAATACCCTGAAGAAGGTTTAAAAGAACATGTTGTCTCATAGCAGACTGCTGATTTGGCCCAGAAGTCAGGAAGTTTGCTCAGAAGGCAAGGTTTACTCCAGTAAGGAGTTCCAAACAGAGCAATTTTAACTACATTGTACGCGTAGCTTTAGAATCCATTCATCTAATATTAAGTGGTTAGTTCAGCTTATCTCTTTACATATAACATCTAAGCCTTCTTACCATACTTACAGTGCTTGTGTCAGTCCAAAGTCACCTTTGGATCCTCAGCAGTTTTGTTATGCTCACACTATTCTTAATTTGTGAAGGATGTAGAAAGTTAAACTTTTCTTGTCAATACGGGCGATTCACAACAGTGCACCCCCAAGACTTTGCAACGTGTTGGCCAATCACAATTAATGCGTGAAATTTGTCAACCCGATGCACATTTGGAAAGGGTCGACAAATTCCGGGCGTTGTTATTGGCCAATGTGTTGCAAACTCTTGGGGGCGCACTATTGTGAATCGCCCGTATTGAAATGGGGCGAGTGATTCCCCATACTGAGCAAAGGAAAGAGAGGTGCCACAAACCAAGCCTGAACATGATAAAAGTAAGACTTTCCCAAATATTTATCATGTTTTGGGGACTTGGCATAACTTCTTCTTCCAAATGTTCCTCAACATTCAAGTTACTTCCACCAAAGGCGTTGCATTAGAAAAGAAAAAACTCATAACAGAAGAGGGCATGCACTTCTAAAAAAAAAGGTGGAAATGTCCAAAACCTGGACACTTTAAAAGTCTTTCAATCTGCAAGTGTCACAACCCCAAAAGTTGTATGGATGTACATGTACATCCATACTGTAAACGGTTAATACATTTTCACCCTTTATTCATGTACAAAGCCATTGTCAATTCCCACAAAGTTTCGCTCAAGTACAAGTAGTTTACAAGCTAAGGTATGTGCCACACATTTAGATAAGTTAGATTCTCAATGAAAATTCCTTTCTCTCATTTTTTACTTCTTACTGTTCTTTTAGTAGAACTTTACTTACGTGTGTATATTTTCTTTCTAATTACTTACAAATTGGCATGTTTGTGGATTTTTGTGTCCAGAGACGGTCAATGTGACCATCCAGGAACAGTTCACATTTGATTGGAAGGAGAACTTTGGTGAACTGGAGGTTCCCGAGATGCACTTCCTTAAAATAGAAACCCCTCAGAGTGCCACGAAGAGCCCTGATGAATCCACTGCTGCCGGCTTCAGCGAAGTGGACACTGAGATCCTGGCCAATCTGGAGGAAGACCTGAGGGAGAACGCGTCACGCATCCACAAGCTCCGACATGAACTCAAGCTGGAGAAGTTCTGCCAGGAGTGGCTGAAGAAGGAGATCAACCGCTACCACCGGGCCAGCGAGGGCCTGGATGCCCGGTCCACAGGCTCGGAGGAGTCAGAGATGGGTCTGGACACAGATGACGACACCGATGTGGTGATGGACAAGGGGAGCCTAGACACTCCACGGGGCTCAATGGAGATGGAGACTGATGAAACGGACGAGGGGGATGAGGCAAGATGCCCCGGGGGTGACGAGGACAGGAGGGAAGAGGCGATGCACAAGCCGCTGTATGACAACAGACCCACCCTGGCCGCCCTCCATGATGACAGCTCCGATGAGGACATTGAGGGCATCTACGAGAACCTGGACTTCCTGCGGAAGATGCACAATGGCAACGTGTCCAACGAGGACTCGGAAGGGGAGGACGTCTTTGCCCGTAGTCCTGACCCGGACCGTCCGCTCACCACCAGCATGAGGGTGAGCACGCTGATCGACTTCAACAAACCAACAGTGGTGGACGGGCACCAGCATCTACCCCCAAGACCACTGAAACGAACCCCAGCCCGACCTGCCCCTGTCCCTCCCCGACGAAATGACATGCCAACTTCCAGTGACAAAAGTGATGACACACGAAACACAGGTAAGTTGGAACACAAGGCAGAGTAAAAAACAACAGATAATTACTTTTGTTGCAAACAAAGGAGAGGGGGTATACATTTACTGGTATTTTTCAAATTTCATAATATTCTAGTA
>NW_019091438.1:1091711-1129734 GCF_001949145.1 Acanthaster planci
CCTCTACACCAACGTCGAGTTATTCCCCAGTTCTTCTCAGAACCACACATACTCAAAGAAGAGATAAATACATGGTGTTACCGCAATCTTTACTATAGATCTACACATTTCCTTCTGAAGTGCTGGTACTATACTTGGTAGAAATATGGCCTTGCTCATATTTGGAAAGGGCAGATAATTTTTAATTTCTGGGAAGGGACAGGTAATTGCAATCATGCTGGTACATGCAGGTGAAACCCTTGCTACATTTACAATAATGATCTTTGCAACTGATCATGATGACACAAGGCTGACTGTAATGCACATGACCTAGAATTACTGTTTGATCATCCCATAGACTTCTTCCAAAGTGAGTCATTTACAAACACAATGGTACTGTACCTCAGACTCTGTGCCTGTTACACACAATACAATGAAAACCACCAAACAGTATTCAGATGACATGCACAATACATACATGTACATGTTGGTGTTAGTACACCCATACACTACATGTACATGCTGTATGGCCATCTACAGTACATGTATGGGTGAACTTGTGGGCGTGCGCAGCACAACTTCCGTCTAATTCTGAGATCAACTGTAAACTTCAACCACCCATCAGTCACCCCCTTTTAATGTTCAGTCTGATGCTTACTACTAAGGAGTAAGAAAAACATTAAAACATGTCTACATCCCATTTATTGCAAATACAGTGTATGTGAAATTGAGTACTGTACATGTACATACATGTACGTGTTTTCATCTGCTTTTAGTAGAACTTTGGAAACTAGCATACAGCAAGCTTTTGTCAATTTTTGTATGTATAAATACATCTTTAGCCCATAGTATGAGGAGTTGTGTTGCCCTCGGATAAACGTACGTGTACATGTACAAAATGTACATATACATTGTACACTGTGCTTACAGGTGCCTGGTACCTGTATAAAATGAATACGGAACCAATAAACTTCCTGGTTCTAGAGAAGAAAGAACTTTCATTGTAGAAAGCATTGATACACACAAATTGTACAATGCGGGTGTGCATGCATACATGTACATGTATTTCACTTCCAGTATTCAAGATAATGTATCTTCTCTTGTCAGTCCACTCCTTCATGAGGTTTGACCTTTTCTCATTGGAAACATAGTCATGTGGGGCCTAGAATTTACATGTATATGCCACAGATTACATCGCACATACATGTATGTATTCTGACATGTTTGTGTGCTCCATCAATTTTCAGAAGATATCTAAACATTGAAGTCTTCCTTTGCAATTCGATGGTGTTTTAGTGCTAAATACTCAACACACAAAAGTGCTTAAGATCCACAAAACTGTGAAATAGATGTGTTAGAAATAACACCCACGTGTATCAGATAATCTTGACATTCCTTTTTTTTCCCTTCTTTTTCCATCTTGGGCTGTGCATATTTGCCATGACCAACCTTCTCCAAGCCTTTATTTGGACAAGCAGTCCTAAGGTTTGCTGTACAAGTGGATAACATTTGAGTAATTAAGCAGAGGTTGGTGTGCTTTAACAGCATATTGGCTTAGGTAATAATACCATAGAGCAAGGACCCACTTTTATGATACTACAGGTGTTTTTTTAATTTGTGCAGGGTTAGAGCCTTTTTTAATTAATTGCTGATGTGTTCACAGCATGCAGGGTTGGGAGAACACAATGTTACTCAACACAAATCCCATTATTACTTGCAGGTTCTTGATTCTCATTTAAAGCACTCTGCATTCTTTTTTCTTTTTCCGCATTTTTACAGTAAACACTATCACCCTTGGTCTTTAAAGGTTATCTACATGTACAAAATGTCCTGATGTACTGGTTGGTATTTGGGTATTTCTTAGATGCACTGTGAATACGTGTGACCAAGACAAAAAGAAGAAAAAAGTTGCTTGAAGAATGTACACTAGAAACTCTATGAACAAACTTTTGTTTTGAAACAGTTGTTTAATCTTTGGAGGTGGTCACACCATTTCTGTGGCATTTTTTTTAAAACTCTTTCTTTTTTTTGGTATTTGACCGTTCGCAAACTCAAACTTGGACTGCGCTGTGTACACAGCTATTTGAAAATTCTACATGTACGCTTTCCCCCACCTCCTGATGGTGGTTTTCTACTAGTGTGAAAGTATTCATGATCAAATTACCTCCTGCAGTACCTGATCAAAAAGTGGTTACGTATGTGAACACGCATCCCTCTGTGTGTACATATGTACTGGTGTACATACATGTACATGTTCATTTATGTACACACAGAGGGATGGGTGTGTCTAGTTGTGGTTGATGAGTTCCATATCATTTGCATGACCATGATAACATGACTAGAAACATGAGAAGTACATGTACAACATTCGGACAAACAATGTACATGTACATGTCGGCTACATGTAGTTGTACATGTACTGTACATGTGTACTACTGCAGTCAGTACCGTGCAGTGTGGTATGCTTCAGCCCTTGCAATCCCAGTAGGAGATAGAATGAAGATAATTTTGGTCAGACTCTCTCTGTATACATTTGAATGGATATCAACAGTTTTTTTCTCCAAAGGAAAAAAAGGAAGTGCCCACTGTGTGTAATTCACTTAAGTTGTAAGTGGTTGGATTGATAAGAATAACTAACCAAAAAGAAAAGAGTGACAAATAATACATGTACATGTATGGTCCCTGTACATGTACGTTTCATTCGTTTGGTTTTTGATTTGAAAACGAATATAAAACAACTTAAAAACATGTCGTTTTTCATTTTTCAATTTAAAAAAAAAATCAAAAAAGAATTAGTCATTTTCCCATTTTTGATTTGAAAATGAAAAAGAGGGAAGGATGAAGAAATTGTTGTTTGTTTCTCCTGTTGAAAACAAAGGCGAAAGTAATCTTGCTTTAAAGGTTATTCCAATTGTCGTCCAACTACACACGTACAATTCTGAGGAGGTGTTATGGATGTCTCAGAGCACTTCTCAAGATAAAAATTGTCTTCAAGCATGCCAGAAATTTCCTTGCGAACTGTTCCTCCTTTTACTTCAGAAGCAACAAATTCCTCATATTGCTCTAATTCAGCCAAGTTTGATTCAATGGCCTACAAAGATATTTCTCACATATACATGTACATGTATACACAATGAGTAATGGAACTGTTTTTCATTCTTAAATAATGGAGTAACAGATCACATTTGTGTTCATTTTCACATTGAAAATAAAAAAGAATACGATTATCGTATTTGGTTTTGAAAGGAAAGACAAGCTCTTCATTGTTACATCCAAAAATAGAAAATGACTTGTTTTTGGTTTCTTTGTTTTCATTTTCAAATCAAAAACAGACGACAACTTGTTTTTTAATTTCCATACAAGACATTCACCCCATTTTAATTCATGTTGTATATTGTATCACCGGTGCTGTTGAAATTACAAGTTCAATCAACGCTCACACATGTAGTTATTCCACTTTAAAAATTTGCAGGATGATACATTCTCACTTGTGTGATTATCCTAATTGTTCATTTCTTGTCCCAGTTACTAACTCTGAACAAAAGTCTGTATTCAATCCAATCCTTGTTTGAATGGGCTTATCAAAAGTAAAGCAGACACCCACCAATAATGCCACTCAGGTCCACTAGATTTTTCATGTACTGCCTACTAAATACAGTACCTTCAAGGCTTCAAGGACGTCAACAAAACCGAAACTTGTGACAGTCATACATGTATCTGCACCAAAAGCCAGGTTTTTTTTTTCTTTCTTTCTTTTTAATTGGTGCAAGTTGTTGGGTACAAACCCATGTAGAGGACAGACCTTGAACTTTTACTTCATGCACAGTCTGCCTAATAGGAGATACTGTACAGCTTTTCTGTTGTTCACTCTCATTTTGGGGCCAGGAAGCCTCTGGCATGGCTCTGCAGGATGCCCCACTACCTCCCAAGGCCCGGTCTGGGTGAACAGGCGCTCACACACACACACATAGGGCTGCTGTGATTCTAGGACATTGCTTGTCAGGGATACGTAATTGTTCCCTTTAAGGGAGATATTGCACATAATGCACGTATGCTTGTTTGATATACCGTACATTGTACCTGCAGTCAGTGTCATTACTTTTTCAATGCAATGCCATTTAGAAAAAGATATGTATATTTTTGTCATCAAAGTGTTCAAGGTGTCATGTACACAGTGAATAGTCCATACCATCTTTGAACGAAATCACAATATATGTAACCAATTTTAGATAGAAATGTGGCAGGGTGGGGCGCTTGGAGGTAGGGGCCTCCTTGGGTTACGAAGGGACGGGGAAGGACTGAATCGGCACCCAGATCCTTGGGACTCGAAGGATGTAGGTAGACTGAAGCAGGATTGTCAGCTTGCCTCGTGTATAACAATTTATTTCATCTGCCACACCGTTCAGCCTACACCTGTGGATGTCAGGGCAGGCGACTCAAATGTTGTAGAAAACATGTACGTTATACAAAAAAATAATCTAAGATACAGTTTGAGAAAAAAGGAGCAATGCAGTTTGGAGTTGTGAAATACATTTACATTACAATGATGTGTGATTATGCTTCCCACAGCGGCATTATAAAGACCCACAAAAATTATAACCCAAGTCGAAAAAGCGACGTACGCCCGGGGCCTCATGTCTACATGTACATGTGCACGGCATTAATGCTACATGGGCCTACACAGTACCTACACACTTGTACAACCATCGCCAAAGTTCATTTTTAGTTAAACTTTTCAAGCCCAAAATATCACCATTTTTTCCACCGAAACATGACTGAAATTTACATTAGAATGATCCATGATCTTCTGCGGTTATATTGACATAGGACCCCAGTCATTACTTTCCCAAACGAAACATGAATTATTAGCACCAAAATCGATCTATAATTATGACAAAGTTACCTGTGGATCTCAGGGCAGGCGACTGCAGGAGCCTGCACACGTAGTAACTTAGCAACAATAAGTATGATGTAATGGTTAAAAAAGAGCCTAATTTTCCTGTACCTAATTCCTGTAAGATGTTATGATAAATGACAATAAACCCATCCTGGTTAGATATTTGTTTGTAAAAGTATGGAAATTTTACAATCGCACAAAATAAAGATTTTCTTTCCAAAAATAAGTACTAATAATAGTGATGAAATGTGCTTATTTGTGCTGACTCCAGTAGTTAATGAAAATAAACACGGAACCCGGCTTGTGGAACTAACGGGATGACCTTGAAGGTAAAATATCGACCAACAAATTATGTCTCTGAGAAAATAATACTAATCCATTACACTCTAATAAATAATCTAAATAATTACAAAGGGAGCATTTACCCCCCTTACAGAAACAGAAGAAATTTAGTGTTTTGTTTGCAGAGTAAGCATACATGTAAAATGGCCCAACCTAAAAAGTCAGATATCAGCTACACATGTACATGTATTAAACAGCTACAAATAACACTACAGGTACAACTACAAAGAGTGTAGCATTTGATTGAAGTCAATTCCTAACAATTTACAGATCATCCCTGTCCCTGCAATGCATGTTTGTAAATCAGCTTCCATTAGATTACTGTGTTTGGACTTTGAGTGCATCTTTCACTCAATAAAAAGAATTTTTTCTAGGTTGAATTCTTGGATTATCAAGCACAGCGGTCCTGCATGCGCTCATTTCCTCCGTTGTGTTGACATACATGTATGTGGTGTATTTATAGGGTTGTAAATTACGTGGAGTACATGTGCATGTATAAACTGGTAAATTAGGCTGATGGCTTTATTTGTTAGGTCCAAGTGAGTTGAAGTTTCCTTTGTCATGTGGATAGTTAATTCGGGTATTTCCAAACATGTACACTGTCGGCCTACATGTAGTGCTTGAGGAAATGACGATGACTAGTGTGTGGTCACCCGTGTAATTAAAGGTCAAGGGATGTGTTTAACCCGCTTGAAAATATGAACAGAGTTGTCCAAATACACATACAACTGTACATGTACATCTTTTCATGACCCCTTGTGAAAATTTCTTCAAACAGTGGCAAGTAGTTTGACCTTGTCTAATTGTATTAGATTGTAAAGTGTTTTCCTACAGTGCTTTCTATGTGGTGCAAATAAATATACAAAGTATAGTTCCCTAGGTGCTGTACTTTTCCACACATGTATTTAAAAATCAACTAACCTTGTCACAAATTGATCGACAGTACCTTTTTTTTGTTTAGATTTTGTCATACAAAGGATAAAAATCTGGTTTTTTTGTCATATAAAAATATGAATGACTTTTATATTTGTATACTGTATATGGGAACGCACATGTTATGTTCTGTTTCCACCAAAGATTTTAATGTACAGCCAACAAACATGCATGCAGGGTAAAGTTGTCAAGTATCAGGTACATGCACCAGGATGTATCTCGTCAGGGTTTGTTTGCCATTAACTCCCGTAAAGATGTGGCTTTATACCCTTTTTAAAATTCCAAGATATATTTCCCTGACTTAACCCCCCCCATGTACATGTATGGTGTCTTTATCTTCAAGCTGAGACCAGGTGCACACCACCAAAAAGCTCATTATTGGATAGATGTCAAGTTATGATATTAACGATATCATCTATCATGTCAGCTTTAAGGAGCTGCACAATTTGTTTTGATAGGACACGCAAGTGATTGCCAAGATGATGAAGAAGACCCTATGTACATGTAGTTATGGTTACATACATGCACATTTTCATAAAACATACATTGCACATGTAATGTTGTTATAAATGCTGTAAATTCCTATCCCTGTCAGGGGATTGTGTTTACTAACATGGTTTCAAGAAAAAAAACGAGAAGTGAGGTTATGGGTATTGTAAACGTGACATTTTTCCTGTATCTTTCTGGCTTGATTCCCTCACAGCTAGCGACTCAAACGCATCCAGTGCCTCGCTCTCCCCTAACAAAGGAGGTAGGCCAGCGTCATCCCCCGGCATTAATGACCATCCCACTATCTCCTTGCAACGCCCAGCAGGTATCGTGGTCACGCCCGCTGGTAGCTCAAGCCCAGAGCCAGAATCACCCACCAAAGAACAGGTACATGTATACATACATTGTGATGCGCTGTACAGAGCTATACATGTGGATGTTTGCGTGCTTGCATGGAGTGGGATATTGTGCATTTGATGCAGAGTGCGCATAGCATAGTTCCAGATGTACATGTTCTGCCTATTGCCTGAGCAAATATTGCTCTTGAGCGTGCCTCAGCATGCTAGGTTGTGGTAAGATATATCGGACAAATACTCAAATAACTGCCAAAGAAGTAAAAAATTTGGGTCAAAACTAATACCATCCCAAAGTGGTTAAACTTGTTTTTTTTTTCACGTTTCAAGCAGAAATGGGATTATTTAATATAATAGTATTAGTTGTTAAACTTTAGTACATGAGATGTGAAGACTTCTTTAAAATTTCAAGTACTGAAATATCATGTAATTCACTTGAAGTATTCTTACATATTTACAGCTTGCACACAGACTGTCATCTCCAGAAGTGGAAATCTTGAATGTGAGGCGGATTCTGCTTTGTGGAACGTTGGAAAGTGAACTGAAATACGTCCACACAATGGAGGAACTCCAGAAGGTATGAGGAATTGTAGGGGCCAGACTAGGTAAAAGTGAGAATGGGTGATGGGGATGAGGGAAGGGATACGTGTCCAGATGAAAGAGAGTCCTCAGATGGGGTGAGACATGAGTGGGCAGACTGGGTGATAATGAATGAAGGCAGGTAGGGGCAAGGGAAGTAGTGACAAAGGACCTTCTGGTGGAATGGGACAGGAGAATGCGGGGGGGGTGTGGGGACAAGGAAAGTGAAATACATGCATGTACCTGGATGAGGAAGGCAGTGCTGTGACTAGGGGGAGCCAAGTTCCCCTTCAGGCCTGTTCTCCTTCCCCCCCCCTAGAAATTTGAAAAGGACAAAAATTCAGTGATACTCTGCCTTGATCAGTGTTTTAACTGTGAGAAAATGAGGAGTGTTTCCAAAATATGAGGGGCCCTCTGAAATTATACCCCCCTGCAAAATGTACCCAAGTTTTGCCACTGGAAGAAGGGCTTCCAGATGGTATGAGATGTTAGTGAGCAGAGGAGGTGACAAACAGGTAGGGATCGATGCATGCAGCGAGAAGTGAAAGTAAAATAAAAGTAAACGGTTTGGAGGTATTGGATGGAGAGGCTGGAATGTCATTTGGGTTCGGCCAAATATTTCTCAAAAGTGAGAGACAGTGGTGGCCAAACAGGGTAAAAATGAGTGTGAGATGGCATACTTGTACATGAACGTGCTTGTATTTATGTAATATTTGCACAATGTACATACATCACTGTCACCTTTTTCTGTAACCTTCTTCCTACTCTTGATGTTTTATATGATTCCCTCTTATCCGTGTCATTGATTAATGTGAAACCAAATTCACCGGTAACATGAGGAGTGCACATGCATGCATCTGTCTTTTATACTGAGCACTCATTAGCAGGAAGGACAGAGCGTGAATATAAGATCAAGTGACAGTTTTAGTGATGAAGTGAAAATTATGGATGTTTAGAGGTGAAAGACTGGGTTATTGAAAATTCATATTACAAATGAGTTCCTCTACATGTACTTGTAGATAAAAACTAAAATCATTGAGTAGTTTCCTATGGAAACCAAGGCAAGTTCTGTCCGTCATGAAAACTTCTCCAAATGTGTAAGCATGTAATGATTACTGTGTGTTTTACTGCTTTCCCTGATAAACATTTACGTGACAATGTACATGTATATGTTAATGGTCCAATGGTCATAGAGTTACACTTATCTGAAAATATTGCAGGGTACCTGTTACTTTTACTTTTGAATGTTAAAAATGTGCTGAGTTGTCAGTCCCTTACACGTGCACGTTATATTGAATTATTAGCATAGAATGTGTGGGTTAAAGTGCATGTGTATTTTTCTAGTATTTCAGTAGGGTTGACATGTTGCACATGTTGATAAGTGAGAAAACCGTTTTAATGCAAAATAACTGCAAAGACTGCTTTTAAAGATATTGGACAAAACAATAAAGATGGACGCATGTACTGCCAGCTTGGATTGTACATGTATATCTTGATTGTTGGTTGGGAGATTTGGGAAAATGAGCTTTCTCCAAGGTTGATAAATCAGTCATTTGATTCATTGAAATAGAAACTGAAAGAGACTGATTGATCAATTACTGTACAGCCCCAGTTCTTACTGATGGTCAGGTTGACTCACTTAAATCTAAATTCATTGAATTCGGTGTTAAAGGTTATGCATTTTTTCGGAGAAAATTTTCCGTTTTCACCATGTTAGCCTCTGACAGAGAGGTACAGATGTGTAAATTGTTGATGGAATGAAAAAAAACCTTGCCTGGTATGTAGCGCTGTTGGCCATATGGCATAAATGGCTGGTACCAAAGTCCACCGTCAATGAATTCCAAAGTCCCCAAGCTCATGCTTGCATGTATTTCCCAGAATATGATTATTTTTGTCTGGCGCTGTGATGTATGCATGATGTGGTTTCTTCCAGCATTGAAATTTGTTACCTTTGATCCATGTTAACTATGTTTGCATTTGAAGTGCATTGTGGGAGCAGATATGGATGCAGCATTTGTTGAGAGAGAATTGTCTGATGTAATCAGTGCCCCCCCCCATTTGCTATCTTTTGTCTGTCAATCATCAACAGTCTGGGTCATCAGAAGGGGCTGATTTCTCTTGACAGGCTGGTAAAGATGCATACAGTGTATATTTGTATGCAACTCCTAAGTTTCAGTTGATAAACAAATTAACTTGTGTTGGAAAAAAAACCCAATTTATTTGTTTTTATACTTGAAGCCTATTCAAGTGTTAAGCATATCCCTGACCCCGTAGGATGTTTGTAAAATCACGTTGAAATGGGAGGATTTGAGACCACTAGGGTTGAATCAACTAGTTTTAGCTCCACTGATTAATTAGCCACAAGTGTGTGAAATGAATGTTACAGATGTTACACATTATGATGTGGCATTTTGACCTTTGGTACAAATAAGTGTGAACCTCTGTGTTGTTGCTTTGTTTAGCTTTTTATACAATTAGCCACAAGCATGTGAAATGAATGTTACAGATGTTACGCATTGTGACGTGGCTTTTTGACCTTTGGTACAAATAAGTAAACCTCTGTGTTGTTGGTTTGTTTTATACAAACTATGTTGCAGTTTGTCTGAGTCTATTCTATCCAGGCTTGAATTGAAAGTTAGATAAAAGTACCCCTGTATAGTCCAATTTTGTTAATTGAAGCTGTTACTGAATACATTTTATGTTACGGATGTTACATGTATAGAAATATTCATATAAAGAAAACAACCACTAAGAATTATTTCATTAATAATAATTATCCATATGGTATTGGCATGACATCCCCTCAACTTAATGAATCTGAGGTGTTCTAATAAGCAGTAGCGGAGAAAAAAATTTGAATAATCAAGTTTCAACTTCCGCAGTCATGTCACAGTTGGTATGGAATTGTCCATATGTGTGTAATACATGACGTTTGAGGCAAACTTGAAACATGAAACTTTGTTACTTATGAAATTAACCGTGGCCATTTCAAGTCTTTCAAAACCTCACACCTGATGTTTTTTAAATGATTTTTATTGGATTCAGAATTCCATGGACTAAACATTGTTTTTTATACTTCACATGTTTGGCTTGGAATATTTGAGGGTTGACGACTGGAAAAAATGTCAGGAAAGTCAGGGATTATAACATCCCAACATTCTTGTAGTTTTATTTTTCAGATTCTTTTTTTTTTATTTTTTTTTTTAGTTAGATTACTTGCAAGTAGCAGGAAATAACACCTCACCTACAGATCAGGGTTAAAATGTACATGTATGTGTTCCAGATAGATTTCAAATTTTGATTTTTGATTTGATTTTGTCAAAAAGCTCATGATATCTGATAGTGTTTTTAGCATTTAGACTGAAAATGTAACTTGTCCACAAAGAAAGGAAAAGTTAATGTATCCGGTTTTATCATGGACGCTAAAAATCAAAAAGGCACCTCGGCACTTGAAAGCCGAATTTTCTGTCTGCTGTACAAATCATTTTTCTTTCATTCTGCCATAATTTTTTTCTCACTGCCCCCTTTCTCCCCTCCCCCCATCCATCTATCCATTCCATCAGATGATGAAGACCTTCAAAGCCAACATGACCACCTCCAAGCCCATCTTATCCGCCGAGGATTACGATACCCTGTTCTTCAAGATCCCCGAACTCTGCGAGGTGCACCGGGAGTTCTGCAACCACATGGAACCCAAGCTGGCGCAATGGACCCCCGAGCAGACCTACGGAGACTCCTTCAAACTTCTGGTGAGAGGATCGGCCCATGAGCCAATACGAGTAGTAATATTCACCTGTTAAAACTTCACCAACAGTTACATGAAAAACCTAGATGTGTAGTAGATTTGGTTTAATCACAGCTGGACAAGGAAACCCAAGCACAAGATCATTCATAGACATGACTGCATGTTAGGGACAGTGGTTTTATGTTACCGTACATCACTGACTGATCATGGCCTTCCAGTTGGAATATACATCTTTTTAAATCCCGCTTTTTTCATCGCCTCTAATAAAGATACCGTACATATAGCTTTTTATCCACAAAATTTACAAGCTTGTAGCTGCTTAGCTAATCACCGGTCAGATTCATGCTTCTGACTCCTGTCATAGCAGGCCATAACTGAAACCTTGAAGCACTAAATATGGGACTTTGGACTTTACATATGCATATGTGGACTTTCCTCTGCAAACAGGGAATCCCAAAGAATGGTTCACACAAACACTGTACTGTCCATTTTGGAAACGGCAACTCCCAGCTGGTGGTATTCATAACTGACATGGTTTTCAAGATGATCACTCCTGGCTCAATGATGCTTTTTATGATATCTTTATTTGCTTGTGGTGATACAGAGACATGCCCCATTAAACAAGAGCAATCAAAATTGTCAGCGGGGCAAAAAGGGTTGCTTTTCAGCATGTTTCAGTGCATAGACACTGTCAGCATCTCTTTTGAAAGAAAGATGAAATGCTTGTTCTGTTATTTCAATAGAGTTGATCAGACTGAAAAGTGGCACGAACTCAGTTTGGATTTCTTATATATCTGTGGCTTTACGTTATACTGATAGTTGTCATTTTATGATTCAAATAGAGAGTAATTGCCTGCACAATACGGGTGATTCACAATAATGCGCCACCAAGAGTTTGCAATGTGTTGGCCAATCACAACGTGCAAAGTTTGTCAACCCTTTCGAAATGCGCATTTGGTCCACAGACTCTTGGTGGCGCACTATTGTGAAGCGGCCTCACTTTGGGGGGACGAAGCATAGTCTTCCGGAGGGATTTTTCGACCGCATGTCTTTGCGAGTGAGCTTCTCAGGCTGGGAATGAGGAAGCAACTCCAATTGCAAAGCACGGTGCCGTGCCACGCGCACCCAGCTGTGTCAAGTGCCATTTCTCAAATGCTCAAACATCAAATTTTGCGGCCACTTCCAGGCCAGCCATTTTGGGGTGCATGAAGAGTACATAGCCAACTACAAGAAGGCCATGAGCTGCCTGGAGAGGTTGAAGAAGGAGGACGAACGCTTTGCCGCCATCTCAGCCAGCATCAAGCTGCATTCTGGCGACACCTACACCATGGAATGTGAGTAAAGACAACCCTTGTCATCCTGAGGTGTGATTTGGGAGGATTTTCTTTGTGACTCCCAACAACAAAAGTGCAAAAATTACTAAACCATAGCTGTTTTGTGAGAGTTCATGCCATTGTAGCCATAAAGAGCTCTGAAAATCCATGCTTTATTTTCTTTTGTTATTGTTATAAATAAGCACTCTGCTGGATTTTTTGGGGGGGTTCATTTCTTTCCCAAATGTGCCATCCCCTCAGCATCATATGACTAGCTGTTATAGCATGGTCAAAATGCAACTGTGCCTATCAAGCACCTTGGGTTTGTGCACATTTGTTTTTACAGTATGTTCCTGAAATCAGTGATGTCATGCCACCCATAGGCAAATTGTGAATTAGACATGTGCTGGATCTCAGTTACCATGCTACGTGCGATACTGTAACTAAACCAGCAAACGACAAGTGTCCAATCCCCTACGTGTTGTGTTACAAGACATCTCAATGGTTTCCCTTCAATATCAAACTTTCAAAGCTCAACCTGAGGTTTGAAAAGAAATTAATAGCCTCGTTGTCAGCTTCAGGCATGGGGGGGCAGGCACAGTGCCAGCCAGTGGGGCACATCGCAGAAACAGCAGATAATGTTGATACTTGTGATTTTTTGCCGGAAGGGGGGGCAATAGCTGCTTGCCAGGAGAGAGGGCTGGCTCCTCTGGCCTGCCCCTTGGCAATGGGCCTGGAAACAAGTTTTCAACATATTCTGTGAATATTGTCAGTGTCACAGTGGGTCAGTTAGTTTTTCTTTTGTACTTGCATGCAAAAGTCTCGGGTCTACTGACAGTTTCAGATATACCAAGCAGGCATACCCCAACCTGCAGTTATTCTCATAAGCCACATTAGTTCAACCATTTTTGCGACCCTAGATCTGCCTTTTCACAAGTTTTTCCCCAAAGCATGATGGAAAAAGTCCAGGTATAAACAGAAAGGAGGAAGTAAATCACATCATATTTACTAACCTGAAATAAGAATGCCGACTCTCAATGGGTGACTATTTTTCCCTCTGCGTAAATAGTAGCAGGAAGTAAATTGTTCAATATAGAAGAATGGTTTTTCTGAAAAAAAAAGCAGTCTCTTTTGTTAAGATGTTTTGGACAGCGCAAGCTCTATTCACAGCCCAGTGCAATAGAGTTCAGAGGGGATTTATGCAAGTAAAAACTGCTTGGCGTTGGTTTTGTGACGTTTTTCCCCTTCAAAGCCAGGACATCACAAAAATGTGCCCCTGTGCTTTGTGCTCTGCAATGCAGCAGAGTTCCTGTCCTGATTGTGGTCCTCGGCAGACTTGCTGTAATTGTGCGCATGTGTGCGCCAGTATGCCTGGCATGGCATCGGGCATTGTTCCGGTGGGTGTTGCCCAGTTCTTACCAACCATTCAGGTGCATTTTTCATTTTGAAAATCTCTGGGCACACAATGATCCTGGAACTCCTGCCTGGGGCCAAATGTTGCTTGGTGTTCCGTTATTTGGAGAATGGTTGCAACACCATTTCGACCAATTTCCAGAAATTTCCAACTTGACTTCAGGATCTCAATCACTTTATAATTCAGTCAACACTGTTCCGTCCCCTGCCCCACCCCAGTCCACCCCTCCCTACCCCCAAGAAAGCTTTGGAACATTCAATTCACATTTGGAGTATTTCAGAAACAAATGCTGCCAGAGTGCAAGGGTACAGGCAGATCATGTACATGCATGTAGCACAAGAAATCTGAAGTGCACGTCCTGTACGTGCATGAAACCAGGCAGTCTTTGCTCAGACAAAATGTGCAAGAAGTGAGAAAAACGGGCATACAAAAATATGTATTGTGGAGACTGGGCAAAGTCCTCACAACTTGGTCCAAATTTTTCCAATGTTAAAGTCACTCCCACAATTTGGAAGGTGCCTGCCTAGGCATTACAGACGGCACATAATGTACATGTGCGGTCACACTTGGGCAGTGGTGCAGAAAGTCTCTGCTCAGTTGATTTAGAAGTTCCAATGCAATTTAAGTTTAGCTGTCACTTTCATTGATTTGTGTTCTTCACATGTGTTTAATTGCCTTTAATACCTCCACACTATTTCCAAGTGCAACTTCATGCCACCATCAATCACTGGTATATTTGTCATTTCTCTCCTGGAGGAACCATTCAATTGTGCTTTTCAACCTTGGGCCTTACCCAGCCATGGAGCCCATTGTTCTCTGTTCAGAAAAGTGTGAAAAGATACCTACATGTACATACAGGTATGTACACAGAGGTATTTCCTCATACAGTGTACATGTACATGTACATAGTGTTCATGTACATGTACATAGTGTTCATGTACATGTACATGTATGCACACCTTGCTATACTGCACTGTACAGTACATTTATGTAGACATGCATTAGCAGTGAACACATGCTTGCACATAGGATACTGTAGATGCTGCTTTCAGCCTGAGCAGTTTGATAGTGACAAAATAGTTTTTATCTTTGCAAAATTATATTCTGTTCTGTCGCAGGGAATCAAAAAAGATGCACGTTATGGGGACAAAACACATGTGGAGAGACAGACGTTATGGAGGCCTAAACATTAGTCCCAAATTCCTAACAAAAGAATTTGTCCTCTTCATGACGTCAAGGCCTACCTACATATCTGAACTTGCACGCGTGATCGTGTTACATGTACATGTTTTAAACTGAGCAAACTAAAGTCACCATGCACTGGAAACTTTGCTAGGTCGTACAGTGTACCTCATAGGTTTGATGGTTGAGGCCATGGGTGTATTATTGTACATGTACATGTACCTGCTTTCCAGCCGTGGCTATTGTTCAGACATCAACCTTAAACTCCCTTTCAACCATGTCCCACTGGCGCATTGTCACAACAGATTTGTTGATATTTACATGAAATGGATGATAGGCCCTTTGGCCTGGCATTTTAGGAGTTGTCTAATATTTTTGAAGTGCTCATTATATTGTACACGTATGTTCGTACATATAAAATGGAAAGTGAAAGTAAGAGCATAGTGAATAATCATCAAGCCAAAAGGATTACTTTAGCTGACCATTTTGAATAAATTTAGGAATGATGAGTATTTGAGTACACTAATTGACATTTGTACAACCAATAATGAAAGCCAGAGATGAACAGATCATGCAGTGTATGATGTACATATCAATGGAAGCACCGTCGAACATGTTTTAACAATTTGGAGATACAGTGGAGCTTGGTGTCCGAACACTCAACGTCATACTCTAGTGACTGAATGCCCAGACAAGGGCTTATAGTTCCCACTGTATCGGTACTATGTACAGTCAACATCTTCAACGTGAAGGGAAGGGATTTCACAACCAACACAGCCAAACTGACGCATGAATCTGTGTAAAATGACGTGAGGGATCTTTCTGAACAGAACAGTCCCTCCGTTCCCCATTGTTTCGGCTTTGCAATCGAACGTGGATCCCCAACGAGGAAGAGGAAAAAAAAACAAAGAGAAGAAAACTTTCATTTTCTGTGAAGAGGAACTCGATGGATAGACAGCTGGTGAAATAAATGTATTTTGCCTGTCATAATGTGTTTGGATATGTTTAATGTGCATTTACGTCATAACCACATGATCAAGACGTTTGGCATTGATACTGTACATGTTCTTCTTCCTGCCCAGTACTGTGCCATTCAAGGTTACTGTCAACCGGCATGACGCCAGTGCGTCACTGTATGAACAATTTTTAGGAAAAGACAGCATGTGTGTACGTGTACAATAACATAACATTGCATTGGACTGGATCAAGATAATCCATGCAGGCAAATGATTCACCTTTTCTTATGCTAGTTTTACAACCATGACTTTGCTGATTTCAGAGAGCCCATCGAGGAGAACCCAGTTTTCATCATTTAAATAGACCCTTGCTCCCTCTATAGGTCACATTATACAACACCTGTTTTGCAGACATGACACTTGTACTGGCTCCCTGGTTTAACTGACCAGATTCAGTACAAGTTGTATGTTACCAGTTTCTCATTGGCAGCATACATGTACATGTACCTGTCCTCAATTTTGCATCAATTTCTTACAACGCAACTAGGCACTTGAAATCGGATGATGCCTCACAATTCCTGGGGTAAGCGATCACTCTCTCATCCAGGTCCTCGTCTGTGGAATAAACTGCCATTCAATATTGGTTTTGCCCCTTGGCTTTGAAGACATTTTTGTTTCAGAATAGCTGGCATTTCTATTTAGTTTGATGTCTTGGTTGTCTTGCAGTCTTAACGTCGTGTTTGGCAGATATCTGCACATTATGAATGTTCATTATTATAAAGCTAGATATGAATCAAATTTTGTTTAACACTGCTAGTAGTAGAGTCAGCAAGCCACTGTTTGTTCATGCAGATATCTTTGGCTACATTCAGACCAGCCTTGATTTGTTTATTGGCCACCTAAGCTGGATTTGAACCGCCTGTCAGCAAAGGCAGGCCACTCAGGTTGAAGTCAACCCCACCATTTATTATTATGTGCACAGGCCTCTGAGGCTAGATTTCAATCCACCATGACCTTATGCTGGGTTTGTTTAGGCAGGATCAGAATGCACCGTTTACGTGCCCCGAGACCGGGTTCAAAAGCACCATTTACATCTTCATTGGGCCATCACCAGGCTGGCTTTGAGCTGGAAGTTTAACTTCACTAAAATTTCTGTCACAGTAGCACAGTAGCATGTTTAGGCTACCACCATTTGCCATTCAAAGTGAAGCACAACATCAAGTCAAGGTCTTCCTCACCTTTGTGTAAAGCAAAAGGAATCCTGCTGTTCTGTCATAGCACATGTACATGTACATATTTCAGAGTGAGTAAGCACATTTTTGTGTCTGGAAAGCTATTATTATTCATTTCTCTCCACTGTCATGTGATCTAAATCAGTTATCCTTGGACCAATAATATCTATCGTAACTGCTTACATACTCATCACTGCTCAGCATTTGTCCCACTGGTTTTGAATCCAGAGACTTGATTTTTTTTACACTGATCAGTTCTCTTTTTTGCAGCTGCAGCTTGTGAGATGATCATTCCTCAGTCATAGGGTCACATACTTTTGACCAAATGAATGGAATCAGCATGCTGTGTATAGAGTGAAACTTCTTTGAGAAATGAAAGAATTTTCTCAAAGCTGAATGGAATTATCTGTTCTTGAAAAAAATCATGAGGGAAGGCTAGCTATCAGTTCCTGTTTCACAGTATTATCTATTGTCATATGCACACGCTGCATTGATACCTCATGACCTCGCCCTTTTTTGTCTGATTTTTGAAGTTGAAAATGTTGACCTGCTCGCGTGGAGGAAGGTATCAGGCAGTTTTTCAGTTTCTGTTCCAAAAGGATAATAATTGTAGCCCCTTTTCAAATCCTGGACCTAGTTAGGTGCGGAAACACAACGTCATGAACGTGATTTTTCGTACGTGCAAATTCTGAATAGTTATATCAGGGTGCGGACTTTGGACTCGTGCTCAAAAAGAGCTCTCTGGTTTTTTTTGAAAATTTCCAACAGCGATGTTCTACACTCTGCGTATGTGCATTGATTCACATGCACGTGCTGAGGAAGTGCAACTGATGAAGTACATAGCATATGAGGGGGGGGGCAGACTCCATCATGTGCATGCTGTCAATATGGTGTTCAAGGGTCGATTGTTGTGGTTGACACACGTCACAAGACCAGTCACCAGTGAATATTAACAAAGGACTGCTTTTGTTTGCAGTTCATTTGAATATACATGAACACGTAGCTTGACTTGAATTCAGACTGGATGCTGTGTGATTGTCTCAATTTTGGGGTCTTGTAACGGTCTTCAGTATCTGGTCTGGACTGCGTCATTGCACACATCCTAACAGAATGTGAAATTTCCTGGGTGGACTTGCGGCAGTGAGTCAAGCACACTACTTGCTCGTTGAAACTGCCATGGCACACTAATTCCCAACGTGACGTCTGCGTAGATGTAGGTCTTTGAAATTTATAAAGATGCGGAAATTGCTCATTGTGACAAAGTTTGGGGGAATCTGGCGCAACGCCGTCCAGAGATACCCCCGAAAATGTGGAAATTAGTGCACAGCTGGGCAACATACTGAAATATTAATATAAGCTATCAGTCTTGTTTTATTGCATGCAAAACCAGAAGTGGTATGGCTAAAAAAACTGAACAGGTTTCCTCAATTGGCTTATTTGCATATCAGTATGATATGTATGCTGGTACTAGGCTTAACAAATTATTCAAAAGAAATCAAGAATATGATGGTTGATGTCCTTTTCACATCGGGTAAATGTAATCATTTTCTTTCTTTTGTATCTATTTTTGCTACCTACAGCAATGTTGAATACACCACTGCAAAGAATAACAAAGCTGACAATGCTCCTGAGTGTAAGTATAAAAAAATAGACTTGGGAAAACTAGCCAGAAATGGCTGTGATCAATATTCATATATATTTAATGAATATTCATTATGGGATCCATGCATGTGAACAAAATAGTGATATAAAGTACAGTTTACCTTGATTAGAATCTTCTTTGGGTTGTACCCAGAATATTTCAATCTTTATTATTTGAAAATTAAATTTTCAGAGGGAAATTTAATCTTGGAAAAAAAAATCAGAGGGCGAAATCAATTATTTGGATTGAATTTGGAGGGGAATTAGTGTTAAACTTGAGTTACTGCAGTTATAGGACTTGTCCTGCAGTTTGCATCTCTGAACATGTTATGGACAAAAACCAAGATATATTCAAATGCACATGTGTTATGACACATAGTTTGTCAAGTTCTGTCATCCAAGTATCACAGAGTTGGCATGGTCTTCCTGTTTTGTCGTCCATGTTGGGTACTTCAGTGATTAATTAAAACTGTACCGCCCTCCATAGACCATGCGCAGACCAAATGTGTGCACCGGTCTCCCGTTTTCTTCTAATTGGTGAATGTACTTTTTTGTTCCGTCATTGCACGGTGACCCCCGCGTTTACTTTGCCACAGTGGCAGTCACTCGGGACAGCTGCAAAAATCATCCCAAGCTAGTGCGATTCAAGTTCGCTACAACTGGCAAACTGTCATGTAATGGCCTTGAAAGCAGAACAGTAATACACTTTCCTTTTTATGAGCAATTTGGACAAGTTTATGAATCATATTGTACAGATCTTTTCCTTTGCAGAATAACCATGCAAAAATGTGAGGGTGCATCTATACATGCCAATGTCATTATTGTACATAATTAAGCACGAAAATAATTTGTGTATTATTAACCGATATATATTTTTGTCATTTGTTATGTTTGCCATGAGACTAACAACTTTCACATGTACTGTGAATGTAACTGTGGATATCTTGACCTTTGCAATACTCATGTTTACACTGTCTTGATATGTTTGGTTATTAACCGACTCACATAGTAAGAGAAATATTCACTGTGAGTCATGGCAGGCCCAGCAGTTATTAATTGACCGACAGAAAATATTAATTGCAGTATGGTATGTGTACAGTGGCAAAGTGAACAGGCTAAGCCATTGACACAATCGTAGAGCAAGTCACGCTGTAGACATTCACAACATTTTATGGAACAGCTGTGCTGTATTTCTCTGCTAATGACATGTACCCTAGGCAGTGCTAGCAGTAGTGTAAATGTAGTATCATTTATTAATAAATGTAATTCTTTATTCATAAATATCTTAGACAGTTTCCCCCATTCAACAAAGGGCAACATGGCCGTGTATTGATAATACCCCCTGTGATAATGCCCACTACGTAAAAAAGGGGCTGGAACCTGGGTACGAGATAGTTTAATCCATTCCTATTGGTCAAGAGTCCGTGTGCACTGCGGCATGCCGAACTCACCACATGCATGCATGCCAATTACATGTTAGTCCATATAAGGAGATTCTTCTGGACTACTTGCATAAGGAATACCATCAAATGGACGGGGGTGTTCGGAAAATGAAACTAATATTCTTGAACAAAATCCTTGGAAATTTAGTGTTTATTGACTTCTTATGACTCTCTGACTAAAACTGTATTTACAAATAGTATAAATATGTGCTTGGTGAGTCCGAGACCGGCCAAGTGCATAATCATTGCAGTGACCAGAGTATGAACACCAGTTTGTACTGAGTATGAAAATGGGCATGAATTTGTGAGGTTGCAGTATTCACAGTGCAAATTTCCCAAACAATCGAGCACATATCGACCTTGGGAAATTCTGTTTGCTACTGATCTAAAATTTGATTTGCTTTGACCTTAAGTTTGAACCGGGCAGAGTTAAGTTTGTTGGTCACAGTTTGATAATGACAAAAGTGATAAAGACATTTTGGTCTGTCTGCAATACCCCTTGCTTCAGGCCAAATAAGGAAGAGTGTCCGATTCATTCTGTTTGCGGCTTAAACAACAGTAATATACGGGCTTTGGTCAACCACAATGCCATCAGTGTATATCAGCCTCTACACTTTGTAAAACGATGTGCAGATATGCAGGTACATGTACGTGTAGACCTCGGATGCACTTGATGGTTAGTCCTCCAGCCTCACCGATGGCCTAGTGTGCTTTTTGCTCAGGAAATCCTGTGCCTGTGCTGTGTTGATGATGACCAGGTGTCCACTTCCTGCAGATCCACCGACGAAACATTGATCAAAGGTTGTGGAAAGAACTGCAGAGGAATAAAAAGTAACTCGCCTTTTGACGTGTGTGCCGCGGTATCCTGTGGCTTGTACGTGCATCACTCATGTTGCAAAATGGTGAACTTGCGAGCCGTTGAGCAGATGTGTGGGGCCACGGGGCCACAAATTTCCTCTTAGGTTGCTCCAGAAAATGAACATTGTTTCAGGAATGGAATAGGCAGTGAAAGATAAACATACTGTACCAAAGTATTTGTACCATTATAAGCTGATCCAGCTAACCATGGTTAGCAACTCTTTCTGCAGTGGTACAGTGTAACTCAGTTATGCACAAGTTGCGTGGCACACAGTAGAGGATATGTGCAGTGAAGGTCTTCTTTAAAAACTGACTCAGTTGTTATGCATTTTTAAACTCTTCTGCAGTGTATGAAAACTTTTTCCGGAAGACTGAGAGTGCTGTTGCTGTATGCAAATCACGGAAGACACTGTTCACTTTACAAGCTTTCATGTTCAAATTTTATGCCCCAAATTTGCTCGATGAAAACATTTCTGAGAAGAGTTTGCCTTCACAGTTACTGCTGTACACTTGCACAACAAATCTCAAAGAGGTAGAAATTTTTGATTGCAAATCATAACAAAAATCAAGTAGTTTTTTGTGCGCAAATCAATGCAGCATTGGAGTAAAGTGCATTGGACCACATCACAGTTTTGGCACGAATGTACAAATTTGCATTAGCATGAAAACCAGTCAGGCTTGTAAAATACCAACTGAAATAACAAAGCAAAAATGGAAAATGAGACGCAAACGCAAAGGTGCATCACTTCCAGGCTTGTTGTGAAACAGTTGTATTACAGCTCCCCTCAAGTGCCTCCTTGGCCAACTTGAACAGGTTGATGTACAGGTAACTTGCCAATTTACTCGTGCAGCTGAAGATCAGGAACACCGGCAACATGAAATTGGGGTGCCATGGTGTTGATACCATTACCTTGGATTAGGTTTTGTGCAGTTGCTACTAAACATGGAAGGTTTTTGCTCAGCAACAGCAGGTCAAGGTTGCACTCTGACTTGTGCAGGGGAGTATTTTGCACAGGGCAAAAGTGGAAATGTTCCTGGTGCAACACAGCACGTAATTATTCATAATGTGTATACGAACCCAAAAATTCAGTCAATGAAATGGGATGCAATGGGCTGTGCCATTCCCTAATAATTTCACTTTTATTTATTGAAAAAGTACACACTTTATGCATAATTCTGCACTTCATTACAAAATGATATATTTCCACTCTGACATACATGTAGCTGTAGGTAATATTGGCTCTTTAAAAAAGACTGTTAGTAACTTCGCTGAGTAACTTCCCTGAGTAATTTCCCTGAGTAACTTCCCTGAGTAACTTCACTCTTTTTGTGGCAGTTTTTCACTGTAGGAGGGAAAGTGTTGTCCATAATATGGCTTTTCAAAGAGTGTTTTTCACATTCAAAAGAGCAGCTCAGGTCCTAAAACTCTACCCTCCGGCAGTTCCTGGTTTATTAGGTCTTTACATGTAGTCAGTTTGAAGACTTGACCTTCCTGGAAGAAAAAAGACCTGTAGTTATATGGAAATCCCTATTAAAAATACCCCAAACATGCATATAAAAAGCATTGCTTTTCATCACTAAGGTTACTGTTGAATGCCTTTTACATGCCCATTGTTCAAACGCTGTAGATTGATTGTCCCAGCCCTTGGCTTTCATTGAATTTTTCTGTGGTCTGTTGGCTCAGGTGTGCTTTAGTCTCCCCCTCCCACATCCACGAAAGTTGCCCGTATCATTCCCAGAAGGATACAAATAAACTTCGGAAAGCCCCATTGAACTTGTAAAATGTGCATTAGAGCAAAGTGTGTGTGGTCTGGCAGGGATATTGGACAGACAGAAATCAGCATTTGATAATTCGGAATTCCAGGTGCCTAAAATGTGTATGTGGGTCAAAGCTGAGTCAGTGCAAATGATGGAATATTCAAATATATATTCGACTATTTGGCCTTCCCGTCTTTTGAATGTTCGATCATACCAAATTGCTTCAGAAGCATTTGTGGAAACTCAGTACGTAGGCCTTTCACACTAGACAAATCTCGGGGGTTGGCGCAGCATTGAGGCAGGGTTGAAAACTGGCAAGATTCACGGTTGATCATTTTCAACCCCACGCAAACCTTGCATCAACCCCGAGATTGACTTCAACCCGGGTTGGAAAATTGTTGGTACTCATTTCCAGGTTGAATGTGCCCTGACAGGCTCGGTTTGCACAAAACATGAGTGAAACAATGAACACAGGGTGGAAGTATCAACTGTTTAGCTCAGGGTGGTCACGGGTTCGCCCAGGGTGGAGTTCAACCCAGCTTGAGAGGCTGTATGAGAGCCTAATGTTTTGTGGTGGTCTGCCTTGTTGAGTTTACTGGACAGTGGTCCACTCCCTACTTCAAGGAGGAGGCTTGGAGTCCAATATAGTGATTCCTGATTGCTTATTTATTTCCTTAATCCCAGCAAGATCACACACCACAGAAAAGAAAAAGTAAAACTGGAGGAAAAGTTAACTTGTATTGCCTTGAAATATGCTTCTAGAGTGCAATTTGGTTACCAAATATTGATATAATCAATTGAAATTTGGCACAGCCCATAGTGGGTTTATCAGTTGTTGTGACTTTTGATGAGTTGTTTCAAAAAAGTAAAAAGTGACCATTGTAGCATAGTCACCTCCACCGGATACTCGGTAAAATGCCATCAGGACTATATTGCTGATGCTGGCATGAATTGGATTAAATCAAAGATCAGTTTTTCTGGATGGATTTAGTGTAGAGGCAACATGTGAGAGTGAAAGTCACCCAGCAAGATTTTGTATCGATTTCCAGGGGGGCGTAAGGCATTTGGCCCAAATACTGTTATGTGTAATATTTTGATGAAAAACTAATGAAGTGAAGTTTGGCTACCCGTTTGAGGAAGCTACATGCAGGGATTCAATTGCAACCCGTTGAAGCTAGTTGGAATTGTTTCCCCTACAAGATTTCAAAAAGCACCAAGCAAAAGTGCTGAATCAATTACTTATTGCTGATGAAGCACACCAAATAGTACAATGGGGGAGGCATTTCAGATAATTGGTAGAGGCGGAGCTCACCAGTCCCAGGTGACCAGTCTGGTATCATTTTCATCATTTTAAGCATGCGCAAGTCAGCTTGAAAGTGGTACAAACAACAAAAAGGACCAGTTTTTGGCGCTACCCTGTGCTTCAGTAGTCCCCTATCAAAGGATGAATTCAGATGTGAATGTTATCACAGGCTGTAATAACATTTTGCCAAAATTTGTCCATTGATTTTGTCAGACGTGTGACAAAAATCTTGAAGGGAAAACCTCACTGGTTAAAAAAAGAGATTATTAGAAAAAAAGAAATATGACGCTACTGAGTCATTCAATAATTTGTTGTTTTTCTTCCTGTTTGAGGGGACTGAAACAATGAGTTGTTTTCAGTGGTCCTTGCCACACATGCATGACGCTCATGATGCTGCGGCTGTTACAGGGAGGACTGTTTGTGCAGCAAACTGAAAGTGCTTCAGGTTTCGTTGGTTTGGAAACTTGGCCCCATTTCTGTTAAAATAGAAAATGAAATTTGTCTTTTCGGTTGAAAGTTCTCATCGGCTCTTCTATACTGTCTGGATCCCAGGATGCAATTGGAAGAAAAGCCATTGGAACAGCGATGATAATTATGACAAATTTTGGAGTTCGGGGATAAGGAAGTAGTGAAAATTTATACATATATTGAGTGGAACGTGTTGGTTTTTTTTCACAAAGCTTTACAATGTACATGTAAGTTGGACCAGAGCCAAAGAATTTTTGTTGTCATGGGAAATCCCAAAATATTCTGGTGCCTTGAGTGCATGTACTGTAAGAAATTTGTTGAAAATATTGTCTGGCTGCCGTGTGTGTTTGCTTGTGTTAACTTCTTCTTGGTCAAACTAGTTTTTAATACAGTCTAATTCTTGTTTGGTGTATCGATGAAATCTGAGGGTGACTTATTCATCACAAATAATGTGTAGAGGTTGTGCGTAGAAATAGGAGGAAAAATCTCTGATTTGCATGCAATAGGAAAACAGATTTTGTCATAGAAAGCTATGTGTTGTTCTTAGAAAGCATTCTTGCTGGAGGCAGAGGTTGAAACCTGTGAATGAGTTAAATGCATTCCATGGGCCTTTACATTGGTTTTATCAAGAGTAGATGCATTAATGGCCAGCCTTCATTGTCCATTATGGCAGTGATGGTGATTAGAATGAACAACTCTTCCACACACATGTAAGCCCCTAGTTTTCGCTGGGTCGGTTTCACTTCTGGGTTTTATTATGGTGGGTTTTTTGGTGGCAGTGTTTGGTAATATTTCCTGTTATGCATCCTACACACTAGCTTGCGGCCCACTGGCAGTTCAGCACACCTTTCTTTCTGCTCTTTTCCAAGTTTGAACATTTGACCCTTTCATGTTTGTGGTGCCAATCAGGATGAATCAAAGTGTCATTTTTTGACGTTGCCATAAAAAAAATATCAGTTAGCCAACTGATGGCTCAACAGAACATTGAAAAATATTCGCACTAATGCACAACACATGCATTTTAAATATTAACCTGTTTGCACCGATTTTTTAATTCCTTTTTGGCCGTGCCTATTTTAGTATCCAAGGGGAAATATACTTCTGTATATGTATATGCTCCCTACCCCGGTTTGACCAGTGTCCTGTCTGAATTGTGGAGTGCTAGACTTTTGATATGCGCTCAACTCCTTCTACAAATCATATTTTTAAACAGAGTGAAATGAGCCTGGTTTGAATCTCACACATCTCGAACACCACATCAGCTATTAAATGCTAGGTTTGTGTTCCATCCCAGTTCAGCCATGCTCCTAAATTGTTAATGTGTTATTCATGAAGTAGGTACATGTACATGTATGTAGCAACATCAGTGATACTCTAAACCTGAAAGTGAATGGAGAATCACTCATGAAGATAAAAGTTCTTTTTTTTTTTCAAATTATGAGTTCACAGTCAGTTTCCCTTTTCGATTTTGTGCTGGCTTTTTTTTCAAATTATGAGTTCACAGTCAGTTTCCCTTTTCGATTTTGTGCTGGCTTTTTTTCACATACATGTATGAAATATGCAAGACCCTCCTGAACAAAACTGAACTGTTTTCTCGCGATGAGTGACTGACTGTTTCTCAACCCTCCTGCAGGATTTGCTGATTCGCACTCCCCCAGCCCACGAGGACTATTCCATTCTTGCTCAGGTGTTGGAGAAAACCCGGACATTCTTCAAGCAAATTGATGACGCCACTAGAGAAACAGACACTTCAAAGCAGGTCTGTGAAAAATGAAGATTTTTGGGGTCGCAACTCAAGATGAGATATTGGTTTCCCAAGAGAACATGGCTGCAAGCTTTTTCTATCAACAGCTTGCGATATCTGTCAATGTCACAACCGTAACTGCATTCATAAACCTCAACAGAACTATTTAACATAGATTCCTTTGTATTCGTGCCATATTTTAATCGGAAATCTGCCAGTTGGACTGTCAAGATAGCAGAGACAAAAATCTACCACCCCGGATGTGAGTTTAAAATAAAAACTTTTAGGTTTCCCTGTGTGGCAAACTGGAAGATTGGGAGGGGAGATCCCATATCCATTTCCTTCGTTTGGCATTCAGAGGCCGAGGTGGTTGAAGAACCTCAGAATTGTGACCCATGTCTTCCCCTGTCCACCCTTGTTCATCCAAGCATTTGTCCGTTGAAGAATATCAGTTGTCTAACAGAATAAGCTCTCTTGGCAATCTTTTGGCTGGGGAGGGGGACTTCTGTGTGTTGCTTTACTTGCCTACAGAAGATAGAATACAACGGGAACAAAGGATGTTCCTCCGTCCTTTCAGTGGTCAGCTTGTGCTCAACTAGTATACTCAAGAGTTTTATACTGAAGGAACAGTGAAAAGCACAATACTTTATCTACCCACTGGGTTTTTTGTTTTCTTTTTTCAAAATTCAAAATTTTCAATTTTCCCCTTGAGAATTTGCATTACGGTATTGATTGTAAAATCGGCTTGAGGATTTCCAGCACCCATCCCTTGCCATCCAGAGACACTGATATCTGGATACTTTTTACTTCTACAGAAGAGGCGGCTGATCAAAGAGAGCTACTTGGTGGAGTTCAGTGAGGAACGGAAGCTGAGGCACGTGCTGCTGTGGTCGGACCTCATCATCTGCGCCAAGGAGAAGCCCGTCAGGTGGGTCAGGCCATGGCCTAGAGATGCAGCTTAAAGCTGGAAATAACACTGTGGCTGTGGGTAGCCTCTGGCTAGCAACTGCAGCCACTCACCATAGACCTGTGCATCATGCTGAGCCGCAGCCGGTTTTATTTGGACATGGCTGTTTCTATTCTTCCACAGGCCAACTTGGAGCTCAGTGCACAAACTGTGCCCAGCAAAGACTTTTTTTTTTGCTTGGTGAAAACAGAGCATTTTTGCAGTGGGTGCTGGTCCTCTGCACCTTCTTGTATGACAGCACCTTTAAAATTGCACCTAAATCACATTTCCAGTCACACTGCAGTTTGTAATTGGGACAGTGCTAAACACTCATAAATTTATGTAGTGGGGATGGACAGAGGCAAAGTGGCTTAAATGATTTAAAAAGTACAAATCACATAACCAGTAAAAATATTTTAAGAAAGGATGCTTTAGTGTTGTCATGTGGTCACTTGCTTGGTCCAAAACGATGATTTTTATCACGAGATTGGAAGGACAAATTCCAGGAGAGTAGTACACATGAAGGGAAAGAATAAAGGAGCTTGCAGTGAAAGAAATTTCCCAAGTTGATGTCAAAAGTATTGGCACACCCCCCTTTGAGGGATTTTCTTTCCTGTTCCATCTTGCCACCTTCCCCCCTCAAGATTTGCGACACTCTGATGGTATCCTACAGAGAACAAGCGTCACTCTAACTTCTTAAGTAATGTGACTCCATACTGTTGTATGAAGATGAATGTCAGAAGTCAACAGAAACAGAAGACAGAACCCACCCCAAGCATGCTTAATGTGATACCACTTGTAACATTGCAACAGTTGAGGGCAAAGCCTTCATCTGTTAAAAGAGGAAAAAAGAACACAGTCTCTGTCGAACATGCACAGATCTGAACTTTTAAAGGAAACGTTTCCATTTTGTTTTCCTCGAACAGTGGCATGTTCCACCGCGAAAAGGCCCAGTATGACTGTCAGTGGTACATGCCGTTGACTGAGCTGTCGCTAACACCCAACGAGAGATCGGAAGGTTGGTAATCAACTTTGGCCAGCCTGCTGGCCCATCTTTCCATCCCTCTAGAACCTAATGCCAGACAAAAGTTGCTGGAGAGGCCTCTAGTTACAGTGCTCTTTTGAGTAGGTTGTGTCAAAACACGGCTTGTTTTGTGGTCTCCCTCGGCAGTGTTATCGATACACAAAAGAAACAGGAAATGGAGGATGTTATGTAAGCTTCCGCAAGGGCTTCATTAACGGGCAAGCCCTTGAATGAGGTTTGAGCCAGGTCATGGGGTTATAAATGAAGCTTTCGTATTGGTTACATGACCAAGCAACTAATACTGTAGTGAGTAGATGTCAGCTCAACACACATAGTAAGAAAAGCTTGAGTCTCAATATAGTGAAATATTAATTGCCGTCAAACCAAGCACCTTGCATGGGCGGAAATCTCTCCTTGATCATGGGGGGACATCAATTTACACTTTTTTTACAGTGTTTATTATCTTACTCCATTTATAAAAACTCAAAAAGGAAAATCCTCAATCCATCAATTTCATTTAGTATTTTGTTTTGCTTAAAACATGGAGGGGACATTCGACATTGTGTTCCCCCATACCAAATTCACGGGGGGGGGGACATGTCCCCCCCCAGATTTCCACCCATGCTCCAGTGTGGACGGAACATGCACTCCCCATTGTAATTCTCTTGAATGATGTTCAACTAGCTTTAACTTGTTCTTTTGGACCTGTTTCTGTGTTTGTGTGGACAGTCCCGGGCAAAATTACCAACATGAGTGACCAAGAGCTGGATGAGCTCAAGAAAGCAATCACCGATCTGAAGGCCTCCATCCGCAAAGAGACCAACTCAGGAGTGGTAAGCCCTGTGACCCTTTAAAACAGATGGAGTGTGGTTGTTAATACCAATATGGTAGCCGCCGGATAACCAGAAATCTTTTTTTGTGTGGGGTTTGAAACAAGTCTCAAGAATTGGCAAATCCTGGATCTTTCAGCATAATAGGGGAAATTGCAATGGTGGAACAGACATTAGTAGAGAAAAATAGGTATTCAGCTCAATGGCCTGTAAATCTTCGCCCTTTTGTTAACATTAGAGCAGTTGACAAACCTAACCAGTCTGTATTTTGCCAAAAGAGCCATGTGCATACCCAATTGTGAAAAACCTCGTGCAGTGCATAATACATATGCAGTTCAGCAACCTTTCAATAGTAAACACTTCTTACCATATTTAACAGGGCGGCCTTTAATGTCAAGGATGTGTAAAATAACTGCACCAGCTGGTACCCTGCCGTTTAACCCATGTATGTTTTGTTTCCTTCCCTGGTCTCCCACTGTCTGTTTCCTCTCCTAGCCCTCAAGTCCCGGTGGGTCATTCCGTCTTCAGACCAGCGGCAGGGTATGCCAGAAAATCCCCCCCCCCATTAAAAAACCTTCCAAGCACCTCACAGTCACTTAGCGCTGGTTGCTGCGTTGCTGTCTCTAACAAACTACCCTTTCACTAGTAGTCAAATTAACACAGTGTCTAAGCCAGGCCCACAAAGACACTCAGAGGCCAATGGCAACAACTGCAGAATCAACTGAAATGCAATCCGTGCATCAGTTTTTCTGAAAGAGGCACGCGCGCAAGGACTAAGCTGTCGAGGTTGGGCATTGAGCCAGTTTGGTCTTCAACAACCCATGCCCAAAATGAAGCATGCCAACAGTTATTTGTGAACAGCAACAAGTGTGCAAAGTCTGGCCTATTAGCCTGGCCCCAGCTGGCTCCCTTGTGTACACTGTTGGAAATACTTTGGGTCAGCTAATGCAGATGTTATCATTTGCCTTTGAGAAATGCATAGTAGGTAGAAATGTACCTGTAGCCAAAGGGCCAGTTCACTGGTTATTCGTTTTAGCTGTCCTTGTACATGTAAAACCCTATTACCACCCAAAAGAGACAATCTCAGTGATTCAAACTGATCTGAAATAGAGGTGAATGACTACTGAAATATTTCCTTTTGGCATGTATTTTCAGTGCTACTAACATAACCCACTCCCCAAAACAGAATAACACTAAGCACTATTTTTTGCTGAATTTTACTCGAAATCAAAAGCTTTCACTCATTATAACGTCTAGTTCAACAATTATCTCTAATTCTGATGAATTCTAGCTTTGCTGTCTTTGTCCATAACAAATTTTAAGAGCCAGTATTGAAAACTTTTACTTCACCCATGTCCTTTTTCAGCAGGGTTAGCTTCAGCTTCAGTGCCTCCAATTTTTGTGCCTTTAAAGGTGCTTTAAAATGAATTTACGGAGGAATTCAGCTGAGCAGGCTGAAAAGAGTCGTTTGTCCATAAAGCTGTTAGTTAAACCAGTATGAATTATCTTCGGTATCTCAATTGGGTGTCCTTTGATCCTTGCTTACTATTAAAAGTTGGTACAATGTACTATGATGCTTCTAACCAATTTTCACCAGAATGTGTACAAACAGGTCTCAATATTTATTACAGCCAACATGGCCACTGGCCATTTGCCTACCGGATTGAACGCAGTGCTCTTTAAAAATACTGTTCAGGCAAAACACATCAAGTCATTTACAGTAAATATGCATGCACATGTGATCTCAAATTGTATTATACCATAAATATTTGTTTGTGTGAGGGTGTTTAGAGTCAAATAAAACAGTTGTCACAATTCAGTAGATAAGCTCGACTTTTCCCCCAACAATAACCAACTTGCACTGCGTGCACAGTTAAGTGGAAGCACACAAAGTGATGCAAGCATGGTACAGTGACTGCTGCTGCTATAAATAATGAGAAAGACTTGGAGGGACCGGTGGGAAGTGATCCCCACGACAATGTAAAGCACGCTCCGAAATTCAAAAACCGTTAACCAGGAAACAGTCTCCAATTTTGGAAATATTTCTGCAAGTTTTAGTTCAAGGAACTAGATTCAATTCCCAGTGCAATTTTCCAACCAGCAATCACTAGACTGACGCAGCAGTAGCCCCTCTGTGTGGGCGTTCCATTCGCACTGGTGTACATCTGTGCTTTACAAAAACCGCTTTCCAAACTTTAGAGCATTGTAACAGAAATCATTTTACATGTTTTATTGCATCTGGCGCTTAATATTTGGAGTGCTGTATCAGAATATAACGTTTCAAATGAGAGTGCTGTAACCAGAGCTAAAAGGACACAATCAACAATGCCATCATTCAGATTTCAAAACTAGCTTGCCATTTTTTACCACACAATGTCAAACTTGACTGGACAAACTTTGAACAAGATGTCGATCTACAACTTTCTTTGATAGAGCAGGAACCAATCTTATTTTTTGTGTTTCAAATTTAAGAATTTAAGAAATTGGGCCAGTGACAAAGAGTAGAATTTATTTCAACTTGAGCAGATGTAGATGATGGGAGAGCTATTTTTGTACTGAATTGTTCACAGGTATTTACTGATTTATTTGGAGGAATTGTTTAGTTTTTTATTTTTCTTTACATTTATTTGCATGTATACTTACATTTACCAAGTTATAATTTTACTAGTTGTGCGAACTAACTATGCAATTATGCATTAACTTTGACTTAGTTTCACATCAGTTGACCTTGGTGCCCATTGCCTATGGCCTAGGTACCCCTTGAAGTTTTGATAACACCAAGGCCAAAGTAAACTACCCCCTCTATTTCCTGAATGTAGAAAGCCTATGATGACATCTGTTGTAGGGGAATCTTTCATTCAGTGGCAGTAGCATTTATTTGTCACCAAAGCCAGGAGCAACTGTTGACCCAATTCAGGGTTGCCTTTGTGCACCTAACACAGCTCAGTATAAATATGTGGAAATTTAACACTCTAACCTCCATAAACATGCAGTCTCTGTCTGTCCATGTACTGGGGCCTTCCCCTACAAAATCTCAGCTTTGTCTCTGGCTTCATGTTCGAGCTCCACACACAGTTAGGACTGGGTGTACATATGGGGTCAAATACTTGTGTTTGTATCTGTGACATCTGTACAGTTTCGTCAGTTTAGAACACTTTCAATTCCAAGAGTGATCAGGTAATGCAAATTACCAGCCAAACCAATAAATGCAATTTAAAGTCAATTTCAGCGATATTTCTGTGTCTATTTCACTGGTCAGTTGCGACAGGTACACCAAAAATATCACACATTTGGATGCCAAATTTATAGAATGACCCAGTGTCACATGATTACTGTCTGTGGTTGGTAGCAAAGTGACAGTACTCCAAACGTTAGCCTGGTCTTAGAAAGAGAAACATCTCTGTCATGTTTACAGCAGAAAGTGAAGCTCGTGTGCGTCAGATATTCTCAAACTGAGACTGCATTCATGAAACTAAAGCCAAACTCAGACACAGCTGGGAATCCCCAAATCCCCCATTCTGGTGGAATTGAACTATACTAACTTCTTGGTACTGATTACGGTCTCGGCATGGGGCAATTTTTGTCCCAGCATTAGCATGTGGACTAACTTTGACAAAAGTCAATTTCGATCAAGTTGAGACCAGAATGTGCCTTGCTTGATAACTTTGTCCAAACATAAGGATAGTATCTATTCAAATCAAATGGAAGATCTGACACCTGTGTTTTGTATTTGACAGATCTCAAATCATCCTTTTTTTTTCTTTTATACCAGAAACTTTTTTGTAACAGAAAGATTGACAATCACAGATTGAATCATCACAGTTGTCTCCGGACTAAATTGTTTACTTGTTGATATTTTTTAATAAATTTTGTGTCTGTCGATTTACAGAGACAGAGCAAGCAGCTGACCAAGACATTGGAAGCCAAGAAGAAAGAGCTGACCACAAATGTAAATCTACCATTTCTTGGTTTTTTTTACAACTGATACTGCTTTTGCACAAATGTCCCCTCCCCCTCCTCCTTGTGCTAGCTGTACACATTGCTGCAACTTGTGTGTGGAATGTCGAGGTCGACAGAAACGACATTTCGGTTTGAATAAGTCTTTCCTAGTTTGGCTCTCAATCACTTGCTTCGGCAGTTACACATCCCTGCCGAGTTCAGAAAAACATTGAAGCTGCATGGTTACAAATCAGAATGGCGTGTGGGGGTTTAATGAGTGTGACAATAAGGCCATGTCTCGTGTCTGTGGCTTGAAATTAAATGCAATGCTATGGTACTGGCTGCAGCCAGTTGTAAGGAAGAAGGAGTCAGCTTATAAATTATTGTTTCAGATTAGCAGCTTTGTGAACTGTGACCCCGGGTATCTGCACCACCTCAGCCACTGACAAAATTGTTAGGAGTGTCTGACCTCTCATCCAATATGATTTCTCGATAATATGCACCAACATAGGACAGTTTTAAAGTTTCTTTCAAGATGAAGTGTTAACCCAAATTGAATTAAAGTCACACAAATAATTTGTTTTGTTTCTTCCCACAGGAGGGCAAGGTCATCATAGAGTCACCCAAGCTACCTCTGCATCTCTACCATCACCAGGGGAAGGTAAAGCCATCTCCAAATCAACTGGCTGCAGCTAGGATGAATGAATGCGGGCATCTATGTTAGTTGTCTACAGCTGCTAGCAAGCGATTTGCATAGGCACATGCATTATTCCCAGCCCCAGTCATAAGATTGGGAGGCCCAGATCATCTAAGTAACAGCAACAATGATGCCTGCCTGTTGCCAGTTGAATGTGCATATGATCATAGCATGATTTGCATTTCCAAATCTTGAGGACCTTTGTATATGCCGACACCATACCTTGTCAACAGTCCTGGGTCCTGAATCCAAATTATCTTAGATGAAACCTTCTCTTGTAATAATAAAAGTTGCTAAAAAGCCAGCCACATGACAGTACATAATCTCTTTTTCGCAAGAGGCTAATTTCTAAATCAGCTATGGTTTTGGCCATGCTGATTCCAGGGTGAGATTGCAATCAATCATTTCTTCATTGCTTTGCTACAGACATACACCTTGTTGATGTCCTCGGACTATGAGCGTTCAGAGTGGAAGGAGGCCATCTTGACAGCCAAGCGAGAATGCCGAGTCACTCCGTCACTCACTCCCTACCACATTGAGAAGCTACTCACCAAATGCAAGAGGGTGAGTAAAAGAGAAATTTGGGGGGGGGTGAACATTTCTTGTTTTGTTTTAGCTTGCAGTCAATTTCAGAAACTGTACTTTCTGATATCATACTTAACAAAGAAAAACTGTAAAATATGAATATATAGAAATAGACAGATACTTAGTCATTCCATAAGAGGTTTTGGCTGAAGTTAGAACATGTAATTAATAGGCTTATTCTCACTGACTTTTGAAAATGAATGTTTGTCTCCACTGAATAAAACTTCATGAAGTTGATAGTTTCTTTATCTTTGACAGGGCCGAAAGATCAACAACATTGGATCTATCCTAATCAAGGATGGTAAGTCAGGTTTCATTTTAATGAGAGTTACACCAAACCCTTTTTTTAACTTCAAAAATGAATATAGACCTAAAACGTAATGCCGTCACATTTTGTTTACACGTGCACTTTCCTATGGGGCTTAATGGAGTGCGTTCCACTGCTGTAGGAAAAGGCATGTGTAAACAAAGCATGGTGTCACTATATTATAGGCCTGTTGAGCCAAGATCTGGGTGTGTTCTTTCCTGTTCTCTTCTTTTTTTTTTTTTTTCTGATGACCAACAGCGGTTGCCCGCCACTTACAGGCATCCATGAGAAATAGATAAAATTTCTGAATTAAATAATATACACATAACTTAGACAAATAACCACAACAATAATAAAAATTAAAACACATCCTAAACTTGGCAAAGTCTTAAACACCAGTACCGGCCTGAAGAAGAGCGGGATATGCATGTACAGAGGGGGGCGGGGGCAATAGAGAGGGAAGGAGGGAAAGGCAAAAGGATGAACAGCACATGTACATGGAACATGGGTGTGGGAACAAGGAATGGAGGCAAGGGGGACAAAACACAAGGGATAAATACTGGGGAGACCAGAGAAGGCAAAGATCAAAGGAAACAGTAGTCAAAGTTGAAGAGTGGAGATGTGAGGGCTAAAAAAGGGATTACAGGGATGGAAAAAAAAAAGCAGGAGTAAAGGTATCACTCTAGAAAAGAATCATAGGGCTGGATAAACACAAAGTCTTAAACAATACATATATTGATTTTGATCCGCTTCTCAGAGGAAGAATTGCTGTTTGGGACGCTGCACGTGACCGTTTTACAAGCAATGGGACTCAAAGTGCCTGCTCGTATGTATCCCTACAATCTTGATTCCTTCTTGCCAATTATGATTACCAGATAGTTACCAAAATAGTTCTCAGTGTGGGTTTACTTGGGCCTGTCTGAAGGATGTTAGTAAACCCACCCATGAGCAGCTGTATTGCACTGTATGTTAATGTAATTACATTTTATTTATACCCAGATGAACCCGTGTAGTCAAACAGTGCTGGGGTGGATTAGGCTTGTATAGGGATAACAGAAGGGGTGATTTAGGGTGGGATAGGGACTGAAGGATCGGGTCCCAGACTAGTGCCCTTTGTAATGTACTTTTGCCATGTTGTGTCTGCAACTACCAGCATATGAAGAGAGCATTCCAGTTGACACCCTATGCCTCATGTGACAAAGTGCTGCAGTCAGCTGAGTGGGGTGCCAGCTCATTTCCACTGATGCGTTTCCTGTCATTCTCAACCCAAATAGGAAGTTCGTATGGTATCATTCAATAGCCTATGCACTTCCTGCACATCATTCACAGATGACTTAAGGGATGTTTTCACAATGGTGGTTTCCCCATTCAGAGTATTCTACTGTTTTTTCTTTTTTGCGATGGGTCAGTGCTGTATTTGGTAGTAGGCAGTCATCTGGCACAAATTCATACTGATAATGCACAGGCCTATGCGGAGTGCCTGTAGCAGTTGGTTAGCAGCCACCACAGCGGTACATGTCATGTCCAGCCTTAGCCATGCAAGTTGGACACTCGTATGTAATGGAGTTGACTGTGACACAGGCTAGAAGGATGCCTCGCAAATCAACTCCAGCATTCTCCACATAGAGCTGGCCATAAGGGTTTCCCATTAAATCTGTTTTCCGACAGAGTTGTACTGCTGTGTGGAGGTGGATTCCTATGGCATCATCTCCCTGCGAGCCCGGACCCGGAAGTCGGAGAACTCCAAGACGCCCACCTGGAATCAGGAGTTTGGCCTGGAGGTGGAGGGGACGCAGACGCTGCGCATACTGTGCTACGACTACACCAAGGGGCTGGAGGACGAGATGATCGACAAGGGAGCCAAGACGGTGAGTCTCAACGTCAGTCAGATGTATCGGCCGGACACCAGATTCTGGTGCTGCATTGGTGCCCCCGATGTAAATATATCAGGGCTGAGATTTGTCAGGATTTTTCATGATTTTCATGAACAGTCTTTTTAAAGTTTGGAAAACCTGAGTTTGCCATTTCTGTGTTTCCGATATGACAGTTGATGTAGTACGTAAGAAATGGGTATTTTAAGGGGTGCTGTTTTGGAAAACATGAATATATGCCATAGACCTCATGTTTCTGAGAGACCCTCAAAGACTCTGGTGATTTTCTCGTGGATTTTTCAATTTCTTCTGATCTCACCCTGGTCATCCAGGAGCACAGGTACTGATGTGGTTAGCAAAAATACTTGGCGTTCATAAATAAAAGACAAGCTTGAAGTTAAGTCCAGGTTGCTGGGTAGGATGAAAGTTAGATCGAGTCTGTGTTTGATGTGGTTGGGTGGATCGGTTTAGTGAGATCAGCTAGGGTTTTGAGTCTCCAACAGGTTAAAAGTAGACATTCATAATGTGAAATACTTAATATCACTTTGCCGCATCACTTTTAACTTTAACATTAATTTGGTTGATTTCTACAGCTGTCAAAATCAGAGATTGGCAAGAAGGAATTTAACACTACCATCAAAATGGAGAAGGTAAGAATATATGAATTCACTTCAAAAAAAAATGATGACACAAGGTTGGTGACAAGACAAGGGTGTCGTTACTTTGCTAGAGTAGCCTGATAGTCTACCCCAGCAAGAGAGATTATCAGTAGACACTGCTTCAATGAGGATATATTGTCCTCTGTCAGAACCAGAAGATTTTCATTCCTACTCAAATCCGGGCACATGCTTATTGTCCACGTATGGAAGGCCCCCAGGAGTCTATGATTGGTCAGAAACACTATCCAGGGGAAGCTCATTGGTGCCTTAGCCAGCAAGTTGCTCTCAGCAATACAGAAAAGATGCCCTCAAGAGGCACAGTTAAAGTGGACACAACTTATGAAATATTCATTTCAGAAATAGCCCACTATATTAAATAAATAAGGACATTCGTGATGTGGTTAGAGAAAAACTGGCTATTGCAGGGAGAATACTTATGGGTCATTCCAGAAATTAGGGGTCCACGTTTTTGGTATCCCTGTCACATCTGACATATGATTTTGTAAGATCAGAACACATTTTCTAATTTCCAAGAGT
>NW_019091438.1:1130012-1156414 GCF_001949145.1 Acanthaster planci
AATTTCTGGAATTACCCTTAAATGTGTTGTTTGAAAAACACAGTGATTAGATTGGGCGAATGTTGTAGCGCTCAGGTATTTCTCTGTCTTCTCTTATGTAGCTGGAAATCGCCGTAACACTGAGGTTTGAGTCAACAGAGAAGGTCTTGAAGCGGGTTCAGTCCAAGAAGAAGATGGGGGTGTTTGGGGTGCGGATCTGCACCCTGTGCAAAAGAGAGGGAACCAATATTCCTAACATTGTCCGGCTCTGCGTGGAAGAGGTGGAAAAAAGAGGCAAGTCTCAGATTTGTTTACGATATATCTTCCCTGATGGTGTTTGTAAGGTCAATCAAACCTAAAATCTTAAGGCAAATTTGGGCATTAACTACAGTTCAACCACTAGTCAGTTGTTTTTTTACAATGGACATCAGCAATACAGTCACACTCAAATGACCTATTTTGTAGGGTCTCATCGTCACGCACATTTTGCCCGTGTTTGCAAACTCCTGTTGCGTGCATGGTCAATTTACAATTACTTCCACATGAATGGGTCCCTCTTTTATGGTCGATGAATTCTGCTATTGATAATCAGCGGTTCAACCATACCATTTGGCCCAATTACAGATGGTCCACCTGACCATCCATCAATTAGGAGACATTGGCTGACCTGTAGTTAGCTAGAGTTGTCGCTCCACTTTGCCTTGCTTTTGTTGTTGTTCAAGGTGCAAACAGGATCTCGTGTCATGTTTTTTAAATAGTTATTATACCTGATATGGACTTTTGTGTCATTACCTTCTCAGTGTGGAAAGAGGAAGTTGACAGAGAACTGAAGCCTATATGCTTCAGAGATGCTATGGCTTTTGTGCACATTCCAATGAAAATGTTCCATGTGTACTCTGCTACATGCATGGGAACTAGTGCATAATTCACACCATGTCCAAGGCATGGTGACTTTTATGAATGGGCCACAGGGTGCCGTTGATCACATTAGCACCAAAATGTGCTCTCAATTGATACCCAGGTCACCTCGTATTAGGTTTAGATGATTGGGGCAGTGTTAAACTATTGTACATTTTGACAGCTCTTTTTTGAGATGGTAAATTATTTTCTGCACTTTCTTTGATTGGCAGGCATGCTGGAGATGGGTATCTATCGGATCTCAGGCTCATCAGCTGACATACAGAAGCTCAAGAAACTGTTTGAAATTAGTAAGTTGGTGCCATCACATCTCTCTGAATCTATTACGGTTGAGGTAGCGGCTTTGATGTGCTCACTGCACAAGGGTTTCAAATTATGTTCTCATCATTAAGTGACATTGCCTTCAGTGAAAGAGCTTCCTGTGGTTTTTCTCTGCCTTCAGAAACACTACGAATGCTGTAGAATTGTATTTTTATCTCACACAGTCCTTCAAAGTGTGACTTATTTCTAGGGGGAAGAAAATCTGAAATTCAAGGAAAGAGAAAGTGGCATTTTCAAACGGTCATTATTATTGTTTAGTTGGTGTGTATGGTCTGGTTCCAAACCTCCTACATAAGGCAATAATACATGAAAAGCAATTCAAGCAGTAAAAGAAAGCAATTGTGGAAACAAGTGCATAATTTCAGATGCATAGATTAATTTTGAACTACTTGGGTTGCGGTGCTTAGCAAATTGTATTCAGGTTCAAATTTTGGGGAGGGAGTAGCAATAAATATGGGCATTTCTTTATGGAAATTTTTATGGATTTTTGGAGGAATGAGGCAAACTTTGGAGCTTTTTACATACTTTAGGAATGAATGGAAGTTAGATTGCCCATAAAAATCACCTTTCTCACATTATGATAGAAAGGGGGTCAGGTTGATGTAGCGTTTCTTTCCTCGCCTTCCACCTCAGGGGGCCTGGGTTTGAATCCGGCTCAGTCCACCTATGGATTGTGTTTTCAGTCCCTGAGTCTGTGGGTTTTCCCCAAAACATTTATCCGGGCTTTTCCTCCCAACTCTAGAACCAAACATGTCTTCATTGTCTTCTTCACTCATTATCATCCTGTAATTGGTGCTAAATACACTGTTGGATAATCAGATAAAAATACAAAATTGGGGGAGGGCTTGATGACTCCTGTTGGTCCCTCACCCCCCTTTAATCCACCATAGGGTGCCAGATGCCATCTTGGTAAGTCAATCTGCCACCATTTATGATGCAGACATTGATTTAGTGTCTTAGGCCGTGTCCAAAACGGGCTTCCAGAGCTACGGCTAGGTCTGTCGTCTATGCATCTCCATGCATTTCCAATGGAACAAAAACCTAGACCTAGCTCTAGACAAGAGATTCAGATGCAGCCTATGTACGTGTTTGTGTATGAAGCCCATTTCCAGCAGCTCGCTCCCGACCAGTTTTCAGACTTTGTATCCTGATTGACACTGTCGACAAGCTTCCATGGTCATTCCCATGAACAAGACCTGAAGCTCAAAGGGGCTTTAGTAACATTGCCAACATCTTGTCTGATTTTGGTCCATGGCCAACCCACAGACAGCAAGCACACCCAAGTCAAGGTGCAGCAAGCCGAGATCCACGCCGTGGCAGGGCTCATCAAGCATTACTTTAGGGAGCTACCGGAGCCTCTCTTCACCCAGGCTCTCTACTCCAAGTTCGTGGATGGCATGGGTACGTCACAGTCAGGGGAATATCCAAAGTATATATGGCAGAATAAGAAAATATTTCAAATGTGTGTGTAGGGAGTAGTGTGTCAAACTCTCTCCTCTCTCGGCTGTGGTGTGGGTTTCATTCCTGTCCCAAGCCACATGTGAGTGGAGTTGCTGGCTGATTCTGTATTGTGCTACAAGGGATTTCTCTATCAAAGAATTAATACTGTGGGTCTCTGTCTGTGCTCTTTGGGTCAGGTAAGGGGGGAGGTCAGGTATGGGGTGTTTGATGGACGCTCTTACACACCTTTGACTTGACTACATTGAAGCCACACCCTTCAGAAGTAGTCAACATTATGGGTTAGATAAAATGGATAAACAAAATAGATCAAATGAAATCAAATTATTTTTCTTTTTTGCCGTAGATCAGAGAGAATATCACTCTTCCAGATTCCAACCTCTTCTGTGAACTATAGTGTTAGAGGTTTGTCACAGTGCAGAGAAATGTCTTGCACCCATAGAGTCATTAGGCATTTGACTTGCAGTGTTTCATTTGAAGCATTGTGCAGCTAAACTGTTCCTTCCCCCCATAGTGCTCATTACAAAATTCCTACTCATTTTGAGTACCCGGCATGAGTGTAAAAGGGACTTACACATGGTGCAATTTGGCACTGTGTCCTTTAACAGAATTTCTCTCACAGAATGATGATCATGAGCTCCAATTGTTTTTTTTTCCACCAGAAATTGTAAATCATATCTTCAATTTGCATCCTTGAATGTTATTAGTCTGTGTAAATCTGAGTAGGCATATTTATTAATAGCATTATTTGTTTTCAAATTGCTCTGCATGCTGTGGTGATTCTAGCTATTTCTTGCGTCATTATTTAAGCGTTGGTTGATGGTATGTTCATTTGCAGCTTTGGCAGACCCTGACTCTAAGCGAGAACTGATGGTCTCAGTTATGAAGTCCATTCCAGAGCCCAACAAGAGCGTCATCTTCTGCCTTATTAACCATCTCAGGAGGTACGTGGTCATGACCCACATTATAAACGAGAGGAGCAATGTTGTCATGCTTGCCATTTTTACCCCGTAACTGGTTGGAAAAGAGGTGGCATTTCCGAATGCAGTTCATTCTATCTTGTATGCAGCAAGGACCCTGCCATGGATGTCGGTATTTACAGGGCAGCTGCTTTCCTTTGTGATGAATTTCTCCCAGTGGTAGAGCACCTTGCCCAAGGACTTAGTCGCCACAGGGCCCCCCAGCTAAGTTATGATTTGCGCACTGAAGGCTTTGCAGTGGCACATAATGCTCTGGACAATACAAAATTTCTGGCAGTTGGACACAGTTGGTCCTTTCATGCCTTCAAGCACAGCTAACCCCAGGTTGAATTTTAAGCAGTGCATCCATGGGGTGGTTGTTAGTCCCTGTTTGATTGCCAGGCATTCTTTTATTCTCTAAGCTTTCCCAGCACTGCATAAAAGTTGATACTTCTTTCTGTGCCCTCTTGCAAAGGATTGGTGGTCTTTACACTTCAGTTCAGTTTAGGTTGGCGGTTCAGTAGAGTGTCGAAGTTTACCTTCCAAGAGCCTGTGAATTTTGCTCTAAGTAAAAGTCTTTGACATGTTTCTCTGTTTCTCTCTACTTGAAAATCTGCCTCCCAGGATTGCCCAAAACGACGCCACCAACAAGATGCACCTACACAACCTGGCCACAGTCTTTGGCCCCACCCTGATCGGCCCTGCCCCCAAGAGGGTAGACGCTGGGAGCGCCTCCCCTTCTCCGGGCTTTGGGATTTCCGATGCCATGACCCAGGTCGGAATCCTGTACTACTACCTGGAGCACTACAGTCACGGGAATATGTGAAGAAAGGAAAAGAAAAGACCTCCCGTTTGTACATAGCTCCACAAATGGCATCTCAGAATGTTATCCACCAAGATGAGTACTAGTGTACGCAGTTTGAATATAAAGCTGTTGTAGGGGCAAAACAACATTGAAAGGAACAAAGTGTGTACAGAAACTATCGGTCCTTGTAGTTAAATCAAGAACATTCCAGGTTAGAAATGTGGATCATTCCAAGGGGGAACTTCGGATCAATTCTCCATGATGTCATTAGCTTTAAGGTGTGACAGCTGGGGGGACAGGGTTATCACAAAATGCTAGCATTCCACACCGTAGCACAAGTGTTTTATGAATCCATACCTGAGGAATGCCTTGCTAGTCATGCCTAACTTTGGAACATGCCTTCAAATATAAGACACAATCTAGACGGAAAGAACTGGTCAGGAGCACCATTATATTTCAGCATTTAAACCACAAATTCCATTTTACCTCAAATTTGAGTTGTAGAAGAAAGTTGAAGAAATAATATATGGGTAAATGCTTTCACTTTGGTTGTGAAGAAGATAACACCAAAATAGAGAGCTAAATATAATATGATAATCCATATTATTTACTTTTATTTAAAAGAATACATCTCATAAATCCTAAAAATGCTATTCTTCATAGATAGTTTGTTCTGTACATGTCTTGTATAGCTCTCGTTTATTAAGACACTTGTTTTTAACACAGACATATTTCCGTGGCAAGAATGTAAAAAAATGGTGTCAGCATTTTCTGCTGATTCTGTGCACGCTGTAGAGGGATAGTGTAGAGTGTACTGGTTTAATATCTGCTAGCAGAAATGTACACAAGTGAATGCTGTTACCTTTCCTGTTTAGTGTATTTGTAACCCCAGAGGAAATATGACTGATCACTCTGGTGCCTTGTGAATGTCTGGTAGAATTCTACAAGACGATAAGTGGGCCAGACTCGTTAACGCTGTCAATCAAGAAACAGTGGAAAGTCTAGAAAGGAAATGCCCTTTTTGATGAATTTAATGAGTGCCCTATAATGTACAGTACACGGGCGTATTAGTGACAGGCAGTGTCTTGTAAATGTAGTAGGGAAATCACGTTATGCAGAAATTGATGGATAATTTATATTTTTGTTGAAAGTTTGTAATCATTACGGAAAAATTAATTTTGAATGATGAAATTCTTATACTTGGTATGTTATCTAATCATTGAGGTAATGTGATGTACTCTGAAAGCATTGAACTAATTATGTTAAAAGAAAAGCTGTCTCGTTCAGTACTATAAATATAGTATCTGTACTTGAACCCTCCGGGAATGTAGGAATTAATTTATTTAAACACTTCTTTTAAATCAAGTACACAGAAAGGATATTATGGATGTATATATTATGCCGTGGGAGTCGAGTTTCATCTCTTCGTACAGTGCCTACATCTGAAGTACTCTTTCCTACGGTAAGCAAATCTATTTTTGATTTTTCTATTTTTCTGGCTTCATAAAGTTTATTATGTCCAGATCTACTCCAGATCTTAGAAAATAGTTTACCCTTTTTTGAGTTTTTGAATAGCCCGATTGTATTGGAATTACAACAGAATATGGCCGGGACCATTCAGTAAAATAGGTGTTCCATATCAACTTAAATAATGAGAGACTTCCAGTACGCAGAAAATTAAGTGCCCAAGTGGCGCTGTATATTACTGAAATTTTTAGTTTTATGCTTTGTTGATGATTGCTTATAAAGTTAGCATGTAAGTAAGTGCAAGCCGTCTGCTACTACTTAAAAAGCTCCGAAACTCACAATTTGTCAACATGAGACAGACCACGCAATATGCATCCAAAGAGTTTATTTCTTTAGAATTGTCCTCTTTTTCATCATTTTTAGTGTTGCTCTGGGTCAGGGGTTTACCCGATTTCTTTATGTTTTGTGTGTATTTTCCAAAAAGACATCACAACAGAGATGGAACTGCTAACTTCGATTTTATGGCATGTGATATTTCTGTAGAATTATTTAAAGCAAAACAGTAACAGCAATAATATAAAGAAACTATTAGTATATTCATATAGCTAACAATTGATATCAGCATTCGCGTTAATTTATGTATGCAAATATCTGGTGGGGGGGTGGAGTAGTCGTTCACTTGTGGCCCAACCACTTGTCCTTGTACGGATTTGAGTGGGAGACAATATTTGTAAATAGAAAGCAGTGCATCATTTTGGAGGATGTTGCTTCTCTCAGTCACCAAGAATATAACTACGAAGATGGCACTGTAAAACTGTGCAGCGCCTGAATCATAAATTTGATTTTTCGACCTCTTATTTCAACAGATAATCACCTATTTGCATAATGCATACACTGCTACTCAGAAGGCATATCGTCTTATATTGGTATCTTAGCCGTGAAGATAGTAAATACCACAGTTATGGACTAGTGTCATAATTTTGAGGTATGAGGTGGACTAAGCCTATTAAAGACAAGTTGTCATACGTTTTTGTCTGTATGGGAGGTTGTTTTGTTGTCCATAGTTAAGAGTGAATGCATGAGGAAAAGTATCTCAGATTAGTTTTTAAAAAGACGCGTTTGCCCCCTTTATGTCTTCACAAGGCCGAAATCGGAGGGATCCTTCACGCCTTACCGGCAGAGAGAAAGAAAATAACTAGAGATATGTGCAAGCATATTTGTTTCGGTCTTTGTTTCTGAAAACGAATGTCAGTTTTTGTTTTGGTTTTTTTTTTCTTTTTTCTCATTCTTAAAAGAATTGTGTTCCAAAGTAAGGTGAGAGTTTCCAAACTGTTAGTGCTTAATATCATGAAAACAAACCCAAATCGTCAATATACCCCTTGGGGAGGGGGCGATTTGCCCCGCCCCTGCTAATCAAGCTATTCGCAGAACCCGGCTCTCCCGGTTTCAACCACCGTCGGAACGGGCAACTAAGAAAGTGTTTCAGTTAAGATCACAAAAGTCAGTCCCCAGAAAATAGAGAACAATGTGGAGAAGTGCAGAACGCGAAGGAAAAAAATGCAAAACAACATTCGGCCAAAAAGTGATGGACTACCAAGCCACGAACAGGTAAAGACGAAGGCGAGGGAGACAAGAATGAAAGTAGAGGGGGTGATAACATAAATATACATTGGCAAAGGTTTGGATAATATTGGCAAGACAGATGGTGACCTGTGTACCCGTGAGAGGAGCTTTGTCCAACAGCTGGACGAATTTATTGTGATTCATCGGTCATTCAACCTTAATCGACACTCGAGTTCGGACCTGCGTATTAAACGGTGAAAATGTGTTCTTGAACCAAAAACAGGATGCTTAGGCCACGACGAGCATCCCGAAATAGTCTGAAGAAAGACGTGACCTTTTGTGTACAAAATTCCTCAAACTGTGGTCATGGTCACTGCTCGCTGTAATTCAAGGTGGACCAAGGCCGAGCCCAGAGGGATTCCCATAGCGCCAAATATAGTTAGCCCTGGCATTGGAATACATCGCTGTAATATAGTGTGCACGGGGTGCTGTCGCCTTGACATCTGAGCAGTCACGGTGCCACGTACAGGTGCATGTACTCTGACCCTGACAATGACTCCGAACTTTGGTTCACCCTTAATTATCTGAGCAGCTACATTAAAAACCCAAAGGTTAGTACTTTGTCAGTTCCAGTGGTTTACCATCGGGCCCCAATACGTGAACTTTTTGTCTTGGATGGTGCCTGTACGAGCTAGTGGCGTTTATTGCAACTTGAGTCGACGTATCCACCTGTTTCCTCACAGACGAGACAGTTTCTTTGGTAACATCAGCGGCTCTGTAAGAAGTAGGTGCACGATGTTCTCTTCTCTTTCGTGTGTCTTTTTGTTTGTGTATAAATCTGGAAGATCAGAGCATATTTTCTCCTGTCAATTCTCCGCGCGTTTTTTTTGTTTGTTTGTTTGTTTGTTTGTTTTTTTCACTATTCATCTCGTGCATTAATTGAAATTTCGCGATCCAAGAGCCAAGACACTCAATGGACAAAATACCTGTATGTACAATACGGGCGTTTCACAATAGTGCGCCCCAAAAGGGTTTGCAACGCGTTGGCCAATCACAGTGCGCGAAATCTGTCGACCCGATGTGCGCCTATTGTGACTCGCCAGTATTAACATTAACCGGACGCAGCTTTTAGTCGACATTTGTTTATAGCAATTTCAAGTTATAATATTACGCGCCCTGGACTCCGTAAACCTCCTTTTTTTAATAACTGGTTTAATGCTTGAGATCGACGCCGTCCCCGGGAATAAAGCTGGGTATAGGTTACAGGGTTAGAATTTTGTATGGAAATGTAATTTATTTGTCAGAGTATATATGGTATATGCAGTCAGGTATTTAATGGAGGGCTGAGGGTTGAGGAGTCGAACATTTGGCAGTGTTACGCACTCGCTGTAGTGCAGTTTTCGGCGGATGTTTGTAGAACAGCAGAAAGTATACCCCACAAGGGACAGTAGTTGTACTTGTGGGGTACTAAAGCGGTATCCTACAAGATATTTGGAATGTACTCAAAAATAAAGAACTTTCAAGTGTACTTACCTGTCGCAAACTGAAGTGTTTTGTGTAAGGGACGTTTGGTCGAAATTTCAGCAAAAGAAAATTATTCAGGACCAGATGGAAGCAACCATAAAACCGTGCTTCACACACAATTTTTTACTACATGAGAACAAAGGAATTTCCCCGCAAGGATACAAACGTAAGAGTTGCGTTCTTTGCTGAAGTCTTGTCCCTCATTTTGAATTGAGTTACACTCCTTTTTTACATGTGGAGCTTTTTCCCTCGACGTTTTTCGTTCTCTCTGTGTCGAAAGAACATGGTTGTAATTTCGGTGCACAAAGGAATGTCGAAAGAGCAATACCAAAGGAAAATTTTGAAATTAAACAACGTGGCACTGTCTGCTTTGATCTAGTTTCACCCCCTCTCGCAGACCAGTTTTAAGGCTGTCTTTTACACCACTGTTATGTTCTACCTCTGCTGAAATATGAAATGTTTCATAAGGTTGACAAGAAACAGGTTTGTGGATCAAAAACATGAATAACAAGACAAAAGGACCTCCTTGCCCGCAATTACTTAACACGCAGAAACCATAACGTGTCAATCGTGTTTAAACTTAACCTGTGTGCCCTAGATTTTTTTCTTGTTGATTACTTCGGAGAAGGGCGTGAGATTTAACGGTTTCTTCCCCGTTCGGCCCCGACAGGTGCCCGCGCAGTGCCTCGCCTGACACGCTTTACAGTCCTGTCCTAGGGGCTTCGTTAGCGCGTGCAGCACGCTTTGATTGATCGAGGACTGAACAATGGTGGGCCGACTTCTGTGAGAGCACACCATAAAAAACGAGTTCTTGGACTGTGATTGGTCCATTTTAGCATCTAATTCTGCTTATAGGTTTAAGAATCACAGGCCGGCTATTCAGTTTTCGTCTTTAGAATCTGGTGTACATCCCAACTCCAAACTGGGCATTTGAAGAGCTGGGTTAAGTTCTCAAATGAGTGAAGACGTTGAAAATTGATCACAGGCCAAATTTAAGAATAATTTGGTAGCTTTTAATTCTCATGTTTCCCTCCTAAATTTCCGCTACTTACAGGTGTTTGAATTCCGAATGGCTAGTTCCAACAAGCCACTGGAGGCTCAGCTTTCCACGAGCGGGCTGCTGGCAAACGCAGCTACAAGCCCTTCCGAGGACGTCGGCGATGTAGGACCGCAACGCGTCCGGGGATTCCAGCCCGTCGGCGGCGGGGAACAAACCCACCGCGAGCAACCACCGGTGACAAAGGCGGAGCTGGTGCAGATGGAGACTGGGCAGGTCAAGACGCTGTCCCAGGCAGTGGACCGGGAGAAATGGGATTCCAAGTTGGATTTCATGCTATCTGTTATCGGGTTTGCGGTGGATCTTGGTAACGTGTGGCGATTCCCATACATCTGCTACAAGAATGGAGGAGGTAAGTTTCAACGTGTGAAAGAAGTTCGATTCACTCTATTGTATAACTTTCATGTCGAACTCTTAACCCATTACGTGAGTTTCAAGAGACTTTGAATGAAACAGGAGTAGTATCTCTGTAATTCTGAATAGTCAAATCAAGACGCCTATCACTGGGTTTGCAGTTCAATACCCCCCCCCGCAACTGAGTTGACAAGCCATCAAAGTTTGGGTTTTTTATGCGTGTGGGATTTTTTTTAACAAACGAAGGCACAACGCGTGAATGCACTTCTTTGGCTAGGAGAAATCCTATCTGAAATGTATCGCCCTCTGCTTCTGTCATTAAGCTCAAGTTAAATCAATTTTTCTTTCTTTTATTTTTGTCAAATATTCAAAATTTGCGGAAAGATTTTCTTGGCATGTTTCTGAAAGTGTTGAAAAATACCTCTGGAACATAACCATCACCGAAGGAACACGAGACACCCCTGGGACCTAGGACAACGCTTGTTGTTTCAAGTGAACAAACGACTTTTTTTGAGGGACCAGTTAAACAAAACAATTTTAATAGGAACAGAGTTTTTCAGGAAACGGACTAAAAAATTTGAATTATTTAGAGTGATTTTAATTAACAATAGATAAAAGTAAAGCAATCGTTTTCTTTTATAGACACAGGGCTCCGTAAGCTTTGTGTTATTTTTAATTGAGTTCATTATGATCGAATGGCACGGACTCGAACACCTCTGGGGCGGCACGTATTCAACTCGACAATGACTTCCTCAACGGACAACCAATTTTTGTCATAGATATGAACGCTGGGGATACAACTTTGACGTCATTTGGCGCCCTCTGGGACAGGTTACCCAAGTAACAAGTATAGGAGGGGAAGAAAGGGACTAAGGTCTGACCAGCAATTTTATTCTTGTATGCGTGATCCCCCTCCCCCAATCCAGTCTATATTAAGAATAATTTGTTTGATGATAAGACGGCCAAAGACCTAGTCTCTGCCTGTCAGTTATATGGAATCCTAATTGGTGTAAGGCTAGGGCAGCCGGCTCCACAGAGATGCAAACGGCAATGTTCAAAGCCTAATCAAGAAAAAAAAGATTGCAACTTTAAAATGTAAGGATTGAATATTATGAATAAAACGATTTTGGATGCCTCACGACTACCATCCTTTCATGAGAACCTTCTTAGGAGTAGAATTACAAAGGTCGTTGTGGTCATCCTAGATGGTGTTCAATTTAAGCATAAGAAATTCACAAACAAATCTGCAAATTATGTATTTTTTTCACAAACCTCAGATTACTTTTCAGACGAGTAGATTTAAAACTGGGCCTTCCATGTTCAACATAATTCGTTAAAGTATATTTCACATAGGTTACACAATTAGGTTGAACAAAAGTTTACACAATAACGAGGAAAACCGCGGTTGGGAAACGTGATGGAGAGAAAACTCCTTTCCCAATCATTTAAACGAAGAAATCAACAGATGATGGCACCTTTTGTCACTTCTCCTGAGATTTCCAGTGTTCTTTGTATTGTCCTCTACCACCGTCATCCCCCCACCCAAGGAGCCTTCCTCATCCCCTACGCCATCATGGCAGTGTTTGGTGGAATCCCTTTGCTCTACCTAGAGTTGGCCTTGGGACAGTACCAACGGACTGGCTGCATCACCGTGTGGAACCGCATCTGCCCGCTCCTCACAGGTGCGTTTTTATCCTCGTCCTGCGCCTAGATCTAATAACCCAATATGCGTCCATCCAGCTCCCTCCCTTTCAATTTCTTAGTAAACTCACACTCATGTTAATTTCTTCTCCCTGCCTCTAAATTCCTGATTATTTCATTCCCTTATAATACGAGGTTTTCACAGTCGTCTCTGCCCTTGACGTCTCTTTTAGCTACATGACTGGAGCAGTCTCCTCTTAACCGTCATAAAATAGTCGAAGCCCTTCACCACGATCGCCTATGGTTATCCAATCACGAATGTACTGTCCCCACCTTCACTACCATCACCACTATTATAAATCATCTTCATTATCGGCATCATTTTCACCAACACCGTTACCAGATCCTGCACCGTCACGCATCCTCGCCATTAATAATTTCGACCAGCACATTCACGAGCGCACAAACCTAACGTTGCGGGAAGGGGCTATAGGGGACAGTGTGCTTTTCAGTGAAAAATGTGAAAATGCATGACAATAGCCAGCACGGACATTAACATTTTTCCTGTCAGATTGTTCGGTCTTTGAGGGAAGTGGGGTACTCTTTGTGTTCTCATTAAAAATGGCCATAAATGGATGGCCCCCAAACCTTACCCACCAATTACATTACTTCATCCAATCGTGCGTCTCGACACTTTCTCTATGATCCCCACAGGCATCGGATTCGCCATTTGCGTGGTCAACATGTATGTCTCTTTCTACTACAACACTGTCATCGCCTGGGCCGTCTATTACCTCTTTTCCTCCTTCACCAGTGTCCTGCCCTGGACAACTTGCAACAACACTTGGAACACGGCTGACTGCATGGAACCTTTCCAGTCTGGTAACACGACCACTCCCAGCAATGAGAGCTCCACCCCAGCGTCGGAGTTCTATGAGTGAGTATTGCAATCGCGGCTCATAAATCGTAGAAAACTGACTCTCGCGTTTTGTGAGAGAGTAGCCTACAGTACATAGGGGACTTCGCATATCTGGGTGATAGGAAAATAAAGGCACTACTTTTATTGTCAGAGCAGTTTAATTTAATCCGCTATTGAGATATATAACAGATCAGCGGCTATTTTATGCGCTTTTCACTTAAACCCAGCGTAGCGTATGTAGGGCAGTCTCAAAGCTATTGTTCAGGAGTACACAGGAAGAGGATCAGGAATCCGAACTTGTGTGCGCAGGCAGAAGGTCATTTAAGAATTAAAATTCCAAACATTGAGGATCTGCTGTTGCTTGAACTTTCATAATAACCCGATGGTTCAACTGTACGTTTCCCACCATTCCGCAGACTTCAGAATCTCAGCTGTCCGAAATAAAAACTTTCCGACGGTTCACTTCATCATTCTATCCATTGTACCTCTTCGCTCTTCGGTAGATTAAAGGTCTTGGGACTGACCACCGACCGGAGTATCGAAGATTTGGGAGGGGTTAAGTGGGATCTCGTCCTGTGCCTCTTGGCTGTGTACGCGATCGTGTTCCTCAGCCTCTGGCGGGGCATCAAGGCGTCCGGGAAGGTGGTCTGGGTGACAGCTACTTTACCTTATCTCTGTCTCACCGTGCTGCTGGTGCGTGGCGTAACGCTTGAGGGAGCTATTCACGGCATTGTGTACTACCTGGAGCCCAAGTGGGACCTTCTCCTGGAACCAGGGGTAGGATCTTTCGGGGGGGGGGACTTCCAATAATAATATTGAACAAATAGAATCAGACGAATTGTAGCGACGTCAACAATAAATGTCAACAGAAACGACAAGAACGACGACGAAAAAAATGTCAAAATACTAGCTATGGACGCAGCATATTATAATTATGGAACAACGGCGAAAACCACCAGCACTAGAAACAAACATCAGCAATAACAAAGGATACCAAAACCACATAAGTTAGAAACCAACAACACATACGGCGCATACATGCCTGAGACGGTGAGTATGCAAACCGTGACATCGACAAAATCTGAGCATTATCTCAAATGGAGAAAGTTTTCGTTAACAAGTAAAGTTGTACGACTTCCAAACCAATACTGATAATTATTTTGAATAAGCTATACATGTCAAATTCAGTCGCCTTTTATGATTAATGACCACTCGCTAACTAGAAAGAAGTCCTATATTCCATCTGGAAATTCTTTCTCTTCCCGAATTGGATTCGGTTTACTAGGTTTGGATGGATGCTGCCGTGCAGGTGTTTTTCTCTCTCGGCCCAGGGTTCGGCGTCATGCTTGCACTCTCTAGCTACAACCAGTTCCACAACAATTGCTACAGGTATCTGATATTGATGGTGGTAAGATAAGAAAATATTTCATAAGACCATTGACGGTAGCCTTTCTGGGTTCGCAGGTTGTTCCCTTTGTCTGCTATTTCAATTAGTCCAGGCATTTCAATTCCGCCAGCCTTGTGAATGGAATTGGCTTTGTTTGGCGAATCTTGTTCCTGTGCTGCTGGCACTCCTTTGCCACCTTAGGCAGAGGATGTCTCTTGTCAAAGAAACAAAAACAAATCTCGGTGTTTTCTAATTTCATATTAGGAGCAAGTTCAGGTTTTCACTAAACCGAGTCTGCATGGGTTAATTTAATTTGTGAATGTTATTTTCTTAAGTTAATATCTGATTTACATTTTTCTTTTAAAGAAGAACAATATACTAATATTTGTGAAAGCAATGAAGTAGGGAGTATATCTAGAAAATAATTGGCTACAAATCTACTCTTTTGGGCAGGGATGCGCTGGTGATCAGTGCTACCAACTGCGCCACGAGTTTCGTGTCAGGCTTTGCCATCTTTTCAGTGCTGGGTTACATGGCCGTGAGACAGCAGACTCCTGTCGAACAAGTCGCCCCTGAAGGTGATAACAGGACAAGAGTTAAGGTGTTAGGTCACAAAAATGTCAGCGACAGACCAGAATCGATGATGGACTTACTGACCGAAAGCCCCTTCCCAAGTTGACTGATTACCATACGATATCTACAGTGACGTATTAGATTAAGGGGCACTGGGCACGGTCCTTCTTCTGCCCCATGTATCCCTCGTTAATGAAGAAACTGCAGAAAAAGTAATGTCCGAATTCCTGCATACAAACTGTCGACAGACTGTCTGACTGAACAGTGGGTATCTAGATTTATAGACCTCGTATCAAGTCGTTAGGCGATTGTATTTTGTCCGTCGACGTCCTCTATCATATCAGGGTAAATTGTTTTTGACTTGGTCACCACAATGCCGAACAAATATCACCAGGCAAACAGCCGACTTGAAACAACGTCTAACACGTAACATAACAGCAAGAGGGCGATAAGATTTTCTGGAGAGGCAATCAATGGGTTTAATCATGGCTGAAACACTGACCGAGGCTGATAATCACCAGGTTTTTTCCTTCGTTAATTTCAAAAGAGGTAAGCCCTCGACCTCCTTGGTTACGGTACGCCACTGCCAACTAGCCATTCTCCCTGGCAGTACCTAACAACCGCCAGTCAACCTTCAGCTGGCAGACCAAAGTCACGTTAATCGAGCTCTGCATTTTTTAAAACCTCATTGACTAGGGTATGGGTTAGTGTTCGTTGCCTACGCGGAGGCCTTAGCTACCCTGCCTGCCCCTGCCGTTCTCTCCGTGGTTTTCTTCCTCATGGTCATCACTTTGGGACTGGACAGCACGGTAGGTTATTAGCCCCGGTGAAACAAGACACAACCGGGCGGGGTTGGGAAAAAGGGTTTATACAATTTAAAAGCTTAAAATGCATCGCCCTTTCAAGAGAGCTTGGGATCACTTAGCTACTTCGCAATTTACTGAAGAAAGTACAGAGCATTGTGGATTGCTTAACTCTTTGATCAGTGAACGGACATTTCATACTTAATTTGATAATTGGATGACAAAATCATCGAATGAGACCTGAAGGAAATTCGGTGTGTCCGTTGGCGGCTTTGGGTGTGGCATAGTACGTGGTGGGTACAAGCTCAGGTACATGTAATTGATTTACGGACCAGGAAGTTCTCGCTACGAGGACAGTCTCGAAATGCATGTATTAAGTTACTTCCACCTTATTCCATCAGCTCAGGTATTTTGGCTCAACAGATTCTTGCGTACGACGCAGTTCCATAAAGAAATGTGCCTGAGAGGGAGCTTAACTGGTCAACACTAGTCAAATAGCACTAAAAAATTCATTTCAGTAGGAACTGGACGAAAAATTTGAATTATAATATATTGTTGCGATTCTCTTTCTGCAGTTCGGTGGCCTGGAATCGATCATTACAGCCTGGATGGACAAATTCCCGCACACCATTGGCAAGAGGCGCCCTCTCTTTGTGGCAGTTCTCGTCTGCTGTTGCTTTCTAGGCAGTCTCTCCACGGCAACATATGTAAGTCAGAGTCGTTTATACATGTACAGAGATTTGCGACATGAGTGTAATCATTATTTGAAACAAACTGACAGGTGTATGCGCCAGTGCATTGGGACATTTTGGTCGACAATAGCGACATTATACTGTACACATGATACACAGCCATTTTGTTTCCAAAATCTAAAGCTGTCGTTATTCTCTATATATACAGCTCCGATGCAAGTTTTAAAATAGCTCCCCCAGGCAGTTATACTGGCAACCTGTGTCAGACACATACACCTATGTAAAGTTACGAACAAACACCACCATATGACGTCACGAAATGTTAGAAAAAATTAAGGTCACTGTGTTGGATATTTCACTCGAGAAGGTTATGGTTGGTTCCAGGAGGAGAAAATTGGGAGCTGGATAAATCTCTATTGTTGATCGAGGTATATGACCCTATTGTTCGGGTAAACGTACAAAGCCTCCCTGAGTGGGGTTCGTTGTGAGAGGCGTGTCTGTATTCGAACAGACTTATTACAGTGAACCACTGTGGGTATTTTGAGGAATCACGCTATCCAAATTCTGAACATCAACAACCGAAACAAACTAACTTTGGCTAGTCTGCATTGCGCATAAATCTTTCGCCTTTTACTAAAGATTTCCGTGTTGGCGAGCAATTAATTGAGTTCGATCCATTTTTTTATCGGCCCAGCGAAAGTGAGCCATCTTAATTAATGAATAAAGGTAGAAATGGAATTTTCATCACCCTAAGTAGACAGAACTAGTGGTTTGATGCACTCCGCGCCCGGGCATCACAAGATTCGCTGCTCACCAGCCAGTTTAGGGTTGGTTCGTAAAATTGTTGAGTCCTTTTTTACATTGCGCTCTAAAGCCACACTGCTAATAAACTGTGGTATTCTAAAACGGACAGGCAAACGCCGTATGTGAGTTGGAACGTCGTGTTTGAGTGGGCAGGGCCAATTTCATGGATGATAGGATGATGTTTTTCCCTCAATAAAAACAGGACTACCAACCAACATGACATATTCATGTGTTGTATATTGCTTGTGACTGGTGTTCAGCCGATGTTTGCTTATCATAAAATGACATGGATTTTTGTCCGGTATCCTGTTTTCCTGAGCAAGACAATACTGAGCTGAGCAATTTTTGCGCTGAGCAGCTTCATGAAATTGGCCCAGTGCCACTCACTAACACGACGTTTACAATTCATAAACACGACGTTGGAACTCACACACACGGCGTTCGAACTCACAAACACAACCTTCAAACTCACAAACACCGTAATATACTCTTCGCAATCGCACTTCTGTTAGAAGCACAAAAAGCAGCGACAAGTTGCAAGATGTTCGTAACCCAAATGCATAAAGTCACATTCTTTATAAGTACGGATCCAATTTGTGGCACAATTTCATGAATCTTGGAGGCAACAATATCGTTCTTCGGCATACTTTCCAGAGCAAATTCCAGCTCTTACTCCATCCATTTCAGGGAGGGCAATTTGTGATCCAGCTCTACGATGCTTATGCTGTGTCGGTGACCATCCTAGCCATCGTGGCCCTCGAAGCTGTAGCCGTGGCCTGGTGTTACGGTGTAGGGGCCATGGGCAGCGACATCAAAGCGATGATCGGCCAGAAACCCGGTGTCTTCTGGATGATATGCTGGCAGTTCTTGAGCCCAGTCGCCATATGTGTAAGTACGACCCCACAACAAACCAAACGTAACTACACTAAACTAAACCAAAAAACCATGCATACGCTTGGCTGTGACTGGATCGCACAACGTGAGTCATAAAGCTACTTTCAGTAAGTTTGATTTAGTTTGCATTATGAAGAGCAAACTCAGCTCCTTGCTTTTGTGGATCTCTGTTACTGGTATCGTGGTGAAAACGATCGTTCTATGTGGTAATTTTGAAGGTCTCTGTTGAATTTCACTGTGCAATGCTCTCTTAATCCATTTAACTAAATTTAGCAATTTAGCAAAATTAACGTTATTTGGGTAAGCAAAATTAAACATTATTTGGGTCAATCAGCCATGGAGCAGATTGTTCATGCACTTGTTACGTCCCACATAGACTACTGTAACTCTGTTTTAATTGGTCTATTGGCGTCAGCCCTTGCTCCGTTGCAGAGAGTTCAGAATGCTGCAGCAAGGTTACTCACTAATGGCAAGAAATTTGACCACATTACTCCTTTGCTGATGCAGTTACATTGGTTGCCAGTAAAATATAGGGTAATTTTTAAAGCGTGTCTCCTGATCTTTAAAAGTCTCCACGACAGAGTTCCAAGTTATTTAAGTGATTTGCTTGATGTTAGGATTCCTAGTCGATTCACTCGTTCAGCGCTGGGCTCGTCTAGGCTTACTCTTCCAAAAACTAGGCTGTCTTCTGCTGGCGAGAGGATGTTTCTGTGGCTGGTCCCCGTCTCTGGAACCAGCTTGAAGTTCATCTTAGAGAGTCTAGGAATGAGGAGAGTTTTAAGACCGGGCTAAAGACGCACCTTTTTAAACAAGCATTTTTAGTTTCTTGATTTTAATTATGGTACATGTAATTTTTTTTATTTATTTATATTTTGATGTGCAGCGTCTGGGAGAAGCTTGATGGATTGGGCGCTTTATTAATGTCAATTATTCCTCTTATTATTATTATTATTATTAACTCGAAGTGGCTCTGATGGTATCATTTACCAATTTATAAGCAGACCCAAAGAATTTTTGTGGATTTCTAACTGCATGTGGTTGGTTATTTTAGGAGATTTGCTCACTTTGACCTAAGGTTCAGGTTTCGGTTTGGCTGGATTTGTATTGCGCTAGTCTTGTTTGACTGGCTTGTGTGTGGCCATAATTGTTTGAAATTTCTTTTTCGGTCAATGTGATTCGTCTTTGGGTTTTACAATTGTTACTTGAACTGTTGTTTAGACCGACTTGGTTCACTGGTTCAACATTCGTTCCAAGATTTCACCAAATGTATCTCAAACCTATCTACCGGTCGATGGTGTCATATTTCCTTCATAGTTCATCGTGATCTTTGCTTTGGTGCACTACGAACCGATCCCGTACTACCCGACCTGGGCCGAGTGTTTCGGCTGGCTTCTCACGGCCTCCTCGGTCATGTGCGTTCCCGTCTACGCCGTGTATAAGCTAATTGCAACGCCTGGGTCCATTGAACAGGTAATTATAGTTGCGTCACAGCTTGGGCACAAAATGGCTCCAACCACTACAGGAAATGAGAACAACAAACTGCATAAACTGTCGCTGATTTGTACACGTAGGAGACCATTTCGTGTCCAGACATAGAGACACCTTTGCCACATTATTCAGGGCTCAGAGAGCGTTGTCAAATCTTGTGGCTACAACTAGGTTTCGCTTAGGAACGTTGTTTGCGATAATGACACCATGTGATAAATCTCTTTTGTGAGCAGGTGTGGTTCTGATAAGACCCGTGGGCACGGCGTTTCGAACAGCTTGCTCTGGTCGTCTTCAGGAGAAGACTTCGAAACGTCGAGCCCCCGGTTCTCATCAGAACCATGCTTTCTCACAAAAGTATCGCCGCAAACGACGTGCAAACCTTCAAACGTTACCCTAGGTTTCGCTTGTTGCCCATTATTACAGCTGTCTTATCGCATATTTATACAAGTACGATTTCAACTGATCTGATTCTATTCAATATACTTTTGGTTTTCAGCGCCTGAGAGCATGTTTTCGACCGCAAGAGAGGCCAGGTAACCCGGAACGTGGCAGAAAGGATCCAGTTGCGTTCGTGTAACATCTTGTTACTGCGTTTCGTGACGCGAAACTCTTGCCCATAGGCCTAGTTGGTGGAGTAAAAATACTGCCCGCTCTGAGTGATGCACGAAGAGCGCCCGTTCTGCATATCAAGTTTTGTATTAAACGTATTCCATAATGCCGTGCAATGAGATAAATGATTTTTTAGTTATTGCTTTGCACTGATTATTGGCTTTATAATACACATTATAAGGCTACAAAGCGACAACTTTTTTCATGCCACATATAAGCCTCGATATTTGAATGTTGTCGCGTCGTTGATATGTCGAATTCGATGTGTAGAGAAATACCTTTTTGAAAAGTATTTTGTATGTTGGATGCTGGCTGGTTACTTTGCTTCGTTTCGCTTGTTTGACAGCCTGGCGTCGAAACACTCCCACTATCACATTTCACTTGTCTTGGCCCACGACATCAGTGATTAATAACAATGGTTTCTTTTCTTTGCACAACTCTCTGTTTTCCCCTCGCACCATGCTCACATCAATCTTGCATCGATGACGGCGTAGCCGTTTTATGTCAGTGTAGACTGTCGGTGTAACATCAATATCCTCTCACAAACCATTACTGCCGGTAACAAGCGGGTTTTTTTCTGCATTGCATATCGTGTTAGCGTGCTTGATCACCATTTTCTGATAGGCTGTAACCTGCTTTGTGATGAAAATGAGACGCCCACTTATCACTTAAGCCCAGATACTCCTACACGGTTTTTCTTCGACTCACTGGTTCCCTCTCTCTTTATTTCAAATGGTCCAACATACTCCACAAACACTTATCGAAGTGCATGGGTGTAAAGAGCGCGGGGTTTCAATGGAGAATGGGAGCTGAAGTTAATTTGCTTTCCAAAGAGTGGTGGATAAAGACTAGTGCAGAAAGTCGTTGAAGCGGAACATTGGTTCCTAAAGCAAGTTATTGCAGGAAGACTTTTTACCGCTGTGCTAGTTGGGACATTCTGTCAGTCTCTGAGTCACACCATCATGGTTACTGGTTGATGTTAGTAATCTGTAAAAAGAAGACAAAATATCACATTTCGGGTAGCAATGCACCTAGTACATGTACAGGCGTTTGGAAACCTTTTTCTCGCAAATATTGTGCTGGTTTTGATGCTGAGATTTGTTGCACGCTGATGCCTCACTTGCCTGAACATATCTGAAGTCTGAGCTGATAGTCACTTTTAGTTATCGATCTACTTACATCGCTAATTATAAGTATTGTATACACGATTATTGTGAGTGTTTGTGAGTCCTTCCTGTGCGAGTTATTAGTAAAGGATTGAAGGGTCATTGACTTCACGGACCTTGAAAGGTTTTAACGATTTAATAGACTGCGGGTTGATAATGGGATGACAACAGTTTATGCAGGGAAGCATTCTCATTTCTCTGGAAGGGAAACCTCGGCCTAGAGCACTCGAGCTTATTTCATAACAAAACTGTATTTAAGAGAGACCTGCCTCCATGGTTTTTGATAAGGAGCATCAGAATTATAATCGACTCAAACCACACGTATGCTGCTGGGGACTAGATACAGCTGCATCGATAGCCAATTTCATGAATATGCGCTAAACAAGGAAAGTTTAAGCATGTACACAAAGTGTTTTCTTTAGTCAAACAAATCAGAAGCCGGAGTGTTAATTATAGCGATTTCCGTGACTGATTATCACTGGCTATGCAGCTCTATTAATGTTTGTATAATTGTAGCGCAATTATGCTTATTCACACTTGCCATCTGCTCAGTTTGGTTAACTTTCAGTTGGACGCGTTCCAAATCCACTTTCCTTACAGCATGTTACAACTCACTTGCCCAGCTATCAGCTAGGCCTAGTTTTATTTTATAACAAAGACGTTTAAAAAGTTAAAATACGTGGGTGACGGGCAATTTGTAATGAAAATGCGCGCGAATTGTTTATGTGGATGCTTTCAGTCATTGCGAATGCAGATGATTCGTCAAGGTTGTATTGTGAGTGGACTTTGTGCGTGCAGCTCTAGTCCATTCCCGCATGCTTCATTTCTTCACTTGATGTTGGGTCGAGTATGCGCTTTTCGTAATGGCATTCATCATTGATGATCGGCAAGAGAAGGCTATATACGTCTCTGCGTGATACACGCCGATGCTAACTCACCAGAAGATTTTGCTCGGCAGACACACGCTCGCCCAGCAAAACTCCAGCAATAAGCTAGTGGCAAAATCGCAGGTGTAGTGTAAACCACTTTGGAGACCGGTTACACTGTCATTTTTCCCTCCTAATATGATAAGCAAGTCTATAACGTCAGCTACACTCATACAGCTGGGTTTTGATCATGACTGCGGTGATTTACAAGTTTATGTGATTTTCCAGCTATTGTGCCCACGACCACTGTTCATCCACAGATTGAAAAATTCATCATGACGACCTGGTGTTGCTCATTTCTCAAACATTTGGAGCGCCGCTGTGTTTTGCCGATTTGGCGACCGTAGCGAGCGATATTTTGCTTGGCCCAGACATCCATGCATTAGCTCCCAGACACCTTTCATTGCCGTCACCAATGCATGACTTTTCGTCAAGCGATTAGTTGTTATTTGGGATCTTTTCTTCTGTTAGAAGGGACCAGAAATGTGCAACTTGAAAGCTGCGCGTTCACAGTGCTATGTCCTTTCTTTCTGATTTTCCCCAGTTTTGTTTGCTCCGTGTTTTGTATTTGATGTTTACAACGACATGTTTAGCTGTTAAGCGTTAGTGAGTCGCTACAGAAGTGCAAGAATTATACAGAGTAATGTCAAAGGAAGACAGTTTCTATCAAAGCACTAAGCAGTGAGGGTAGGTCTATGTTGCACGGGTAAAGGGAGTCCGCCTGAGCCTAATTAGGTAAAAAACCTTATTACGAAATAGTTGGAAAGTCGATGGTGCACTTTACACCGTGTTTTTTATACAAGGAGGAATCCAGTCTCTCCCCGCTGAGTGTCTGCAAATCAATCAATGTATTCGTCTCTTATCATCTGTGCATGACCTTAAAGAGGACAAACTGAGCTTTTTAATTTGAGTACAAATTCACAGAAAACGCCTGTTTACCTTTTCACTTACAAAATAATTATACGCGCATGGGCATTGGTTAATGAGCGGTTCAAGCTAACCCCTGTTTTTCTTGTTAGGATAACATCAAATTAATGTTCATATGAATGTATAAAACGCAAAAAAGTGGCGTGAAATTGGAAATATTAAGTGATGTGAAGTGGCATGAAGTGATTGGTATATGTTGTTTATGCATTTCATTAAAGTGGGTTTGCAGAACTACGTTGGAGCTTATTTCCACCTGATCTCAACGGAAGAATATAGACAAATGCTTTTGTGTGTAGTAATGTAAACAAATATAGGCCTACCTGTACTATTCAGGAAATGGTTTATAATTTGTTGTAGCATCTGCCCTGTATTATTTGAATAAACCGTATCAGCGGGAGACCCAATTTCAGTAACGTATTGTATACATTTGAAACCCTTAATGGGATGGTACCAGGTGATTTTCTTTCGGAGGGAATGAAATCGTAGAATAGAGTCCGGTTCTTTCAACTTTACGTTTTCAAATGTTAGGGAATCTGACTGACATTTGGCCCTATGTGAATACGGTTTATTATGAGTTGAATGTATAGCATGATCGCTTAACCCCAGTTTTTGTTTTAAAACATTTTCTAACGACACACAATTTCAAATGTTATATCGCAACTGGTCTACGTTTGGATGTACATGTATATAAACTGTCGATAGGTAGAGTGTGAGTCATATCTATTGTTGTCATGCCATTGGTCGAGAAGCCCTCAAATGCGGGTCCACTTATAACCGCCAGGATTGGTCGAATTCATGTCGGACTGTTCCACACCGTATTCAGACGGAAGTCAACTTCGTTTACTCCTCTCAGTGTATGGTCAGATCTCAAACCTGATCGATTTATTATTCTTTTGAAGGTCAGTGATATAGTTAATCAGCTGAGGGCGCACGTAAGCAGCCATGGCTGAATCGATTAATCTGAAAGAAAGACCTTGCATTCCTGAAGTAATTAACCTTAGCTGAGAAACCCTAAGTAGATAGAATAGAATGAGCCCCATTATTTTTGCCGATTCTCTTCCGGCACCAATAACATCCTTCATAATAATCATTGTGACATTTCTTCCTGAGACGAGAGACCCGCAGATTCTTGCAAGCGACACCTCTGCTATAGCGGGACCCTCCTTCTGTCCAGCAAACACATGCCTGTATTCGTTCACAACGAGCACAAGCACGTGTTTGGATTCGAACCAGGAGTTGAATTGGAGGCACCGTACCACCTGTGTGCTATAAATCTATAGTCACCAGCAGGGGTGCAAACCACCACACAATTATCACCACCCTCCTCTGAACAATGCATCATTGTCATCACCACCTCACATCCAAACAACACTGATCTAGCTCTCCACCACCCCAGGCCTCCAATACACAGGTATACCAGCCGTCGCGAGCTTACTGTTTCGATTTTGACGTTGGTACAGTCATCAGTAACACGGTACCTCATGTGAGACCTCGCAGGTGACTCGTACAACCGAATCTCTTTGTTCCGATCCAAGTGAAAAGGCCCACACGATTCCGTCTCACGCACACAAACCACACCTGCGCAGTTTAAAACTCCGCGGGAGCCGGGGGTTGCTGGCAAGGTTAGTTTTAAGTCACACGTCACGAACCGAGAAGAGAATTCAACACGGACCCGTAGAAGCGCTGTATCGCACGGCAGACGTCAAGCCAAATTGTCCGGGGAATGCCTTCTCTTACAGTTTAGCAACACTGTAACTAAAGAGCAACTGGTTAAGTCACATGGAAAATTACCGAAAGGGGACGAAATTGAATGACAGGAATCATTTATTAGAGCCACGAGTTCCTGGTGACTAGATGATGGGCCACTTTGATGTCTCAATGAAAGACCGCGTGCATTTAACGGTCCTGTTCCTTGTCTTCATCCCGGGATCATCAGTACTAGCTTGGGAATTCAACACCCTCAATGACACTGTGGTAAGTTCGAAACAGTAATTATTTTCTCATTCCTTGAAGTTTGAATTTTGAAAAACGAGGAACTGTGATAGTCACCAGGGAGTTTGTTGTAAGCAAAATGCCTATGGCCTTCATCATTGTTGGGCATTTTGTGTATGGCGTAATTATTGTCGGACGAGCACACGAGAAACTTGTTTCGATTTGGGCACAATGGCAGGCCATTTACGGTTGACTGCGCAGACAGACAACAAACTCCTGGAGCCGACTTTGGTTAGAACACGGACGTAAGGAACAAACGCAGGGGACGACCGTGGGTTTGCAAAATGCACTGTACCACTATGGGGCTATCCTGCCTAATAGCTCCTTGTTACCCCTGAGGTAATGTTGCAGTAGACTTTCACTATTGTGAGAATAAGCGGAAAGTTCTTTCAATCCTGTGGGGAGAACTGCCGATATGCAAGGACCGTACTGTACTGTAGCAACCAATGGGGCAAGTCATGGAGGAAGAACAACACAAGTAGAGTCTGCTTTCTGCCAAATTTGATGCCAAGTCACATTTCTATGAGAGGTTTCTCAACTTTGCATAGAATGGATGAAATCAAAATCGAAGCGAAAGAAAAGACTGGTGCATGGTTCACGTCGACGACGTATAGCAGCAGAGACTTTGTTCGTAAATAGTATACAAAATCTTGTTGTGACGAGATCTTACTGTTGGTGTTTTTTTTTTTTTTGCACTTCTACACAACAGACAAATGAAGACACATACGTGTAATTTAAGTTAGGCCTACCATTGTTGAGCATCCGTACGTTTGCGGTTTCACGGGCTCTCTGCCTCGTATACAAACACACCAGCTGTGCATGACAAACAAAACAGCTTACAAACACAGGGTTCTTTCCCACACCGCTCCTCCAAATGTTACCGGTGAAGCCACAGTGCTTAACCACATCTAAAGTAAGATGTCTTGTTACCCCGTGCGTCCATCTCATTTAAGAGGTCAACTACCCCTTACAGATGCCATTCCCCTAAATGAAGGCCCGCCCCGCGGAACCTCTTCCCTCTTGTCGATGCAGTCTGAGCTGGCGGCGAGTATTCTGCGAATTAGGGGTCCAGTCCACTAATTCAAGGCCCATTTAAAACAGTGTAATATCAGCACCGTTCAGGGCCCAGTAGCATGCACGCCAACATCCCTGAGATTTCTGAAACATAAATGAAAT
>NW_019091438.1:1156626-1176451 GCF_001949145.1 Acanthaster planci
TTGCCAACCCTCAACTTTCTCGGGCACTTAGGACCATTTTTCAACCGTAGTTTTTAGCCCTTCTGCTCTCATATCAAAGCTCAAAGACCCAGGGAGTTGATCCTGGCGACGATTTACACAGTCTCACCATTTTGGGGGCCAAACAGTCTCCTTTTTCAAAAGATACTGTGGGGGCACTTTGAATGCTAATGAGCCGGTCAAAAATTCTCACTTGAATTAGTGGTGTGCACCTTTAGGACAAGGGGGGGGGTTCACCAAGGCATCTTGTTTACAAATGTACATTCTGGAGGGGGGTGGCGCTGGCATGCTAAGAAACTGCCGGGGTGTATTAGATCTTGGGTCCGCCAAGAGTCGCCTCTTGAAAATGTTGTCAGTATAAGGCACTGATGACTTTGCAACCCAAGTCCTGCCTTGTTAACCACTTCCGGAATATGTTAGCTTGGCAGGCTGCATGAATTGTGTTTCCAGTTCACGTTCTATTCACTGAGTTCAGTTTCAAGACCCCAGGTTTTGCAAAATAAGAATGGACGCTTACGTTTTCGAGATTTCTCAAGTCCATTCCGGATGTGGTATTTTTTTTCGGATACCAACCCTGCCCCCCATAGGTGTGCGCTCTCACTCAGTAAGTCCTTTTGGGTTTGTTTATCCAAATGTTTTATAGCCTCAGCCCTTCCTATTTATTGCGCTTTACTTTTTCGGGTTTCCATTGTTAAGTTTTATTTGAGGACAGGGGAATACATTTTCAATGATGTTGACGCCAAGTGTGACCTCCAGAATTGCTAAAATTGAGGGCAAGTTCGCGCGGCAACCATTTTGTCAACTACTGGTCGAGTTTGCCTGGTAGTAACCACTGGTCGAGTTTGCCTGGTAGTAACCACAGGTTGAGTTTGCCTGGTAGCAACCACTGGTCTAGTTTGCCTGGCAGCAACCACTGGTTGAGTTTGCCTGATAGTAACCATTGGTCGAGTTTGCCTGGCAGCAACCACTGGTCGAGTTTGCCTGGCAGCAACCACTGGTCGAGTTTGCCTGATAGTAACCACTGGTCTAGTTTGCCTGGCAGTAACCATTTGAGTTTGCCTGATAGTAAACATTGATCAAGTTTGCCTGGCAGCAACCACTGGTTGAGTTTGCCTGATGGTAACCGTTGGTCGAGTTTGCCTGGTAGTAACTATTGGTTGAGTTTGCCTGGCAGCAACCACTGGTTGAGTTTGCCTGGTAGTAACCATTTGTCAAGCTTGCCTGGTAGTACAGTACCCAGGATTGTGCAAAGGCTACCAAGGAAAATCCACCAATAGTCGACCAAATGTGTAGCGGTCGAACTTGACAGTAACTGCAGGACCATTCACCAAATTTCGGCTTCGTCTCAGTTACAACTCCACCTCGGGCAGGAGGATAATATTCTTTACATTTTCCAATGGCATTAAGTTTGGAAATACACCTGAATTTGGCCGCTATTCAACCAATTTGATATTTGAAGCAGAATATGAACCTAAATATTGAGCATGAGGGTCTCAACTGAGGGGAGATCAAAGCCGGATGCGGCTTTTTAATCGATTTTAATAGAACTGAAATCTTTTGGTCGGCTGAGGGTTGTACAGGCACTCTCATCATGCGCGCTTTTCGTAAACAGACGGCAATAGTTCGCAGAAATATCCCCATTGTATGGTTGTGTCAGATTTCATCTCCAAATGTACATTTGGCTCATTACTTCGTATTTTCATTTCGCGTCAGTAATCGCGTTTATTGTGTGGCGTTTTAATGCTGCCTGGTATTTTTCAACACCAATTGCCGGCCAGTCATAGCTTCAGTCACTGGTGGTACGCAGAAATGTGATTGTGAGATAATTTATAATAAACGCAAAACAGATGAATAGGATAATCTCTGTTGCAGTCAGAGATGGCGCACTCTGAGTCGGCAGACAGGTGCTGTCCGGATTTGTTTTCGAATTAACACGTCTGCAAAGCTGAATCCATACAAACAGACATGTAAACTCAAACACAGGACCAATGCACACATCATTCTCCTTGGCTACATGCTATGTCATTCCGATTAACGCAGTGGCGGCTAAGCATATCATGATCTCACTGTTTGCATAACAAAGACCCTGTTTGTGTTTCCTTTTTGGCAAACTTGGGAGATTTTGGCGGTACCGTGGGTTCAGCTTCAGGGAACCTTTTAAGTTAAAATTTCTTTCGGTCACAACAGTTGTTGACTTTAAAAACAAGTTGCTATATCTAAGCTCAGAGGCGTTCATGTATATTTTGAGAGAACGCGCCAAATAGATAGGCAACAGAAAAAAAGTAAATGTGAATCTGAAAAAAAAAGACTGTGCCTCGAGCCTTGGCTCCAAGCCAGGCCTGATCACGTCTCAGTTCTTGCTGTTGACGTCGTAAGTATAGTCTTCGAAGTTAGTTGGATTTTGGATTCAGTGACAAAACTCTGCTTATAATGCCTTGGGAAGTTGGAAGGTTTGTTGCGCCAAAGTTGGAACTTACTCCTCCAGGAACAGTGGATCTGTCAATGGGCAAAATTACCCAACAGATCTGTGAAAGAATCATCCTTTGATTAGACCCACAGTTAAAAACAATTCAGGTGGTATAATGCTTGGCAACTATGACATCTCTGGTCTAGTTTTTGTTTGGGTATATAAGCTTCAAAGTAGAGATTAATGTGTCATCTAGCTCTCTGTGAATAGATGTAAATTAAGCATTACTTTGTTGAAGATGAGAACATAAATCAATTATGCGCAATCATTTGGAGTATCTTATTTGCATTTGTTTCCTCTATGACGGTATTCTCATCTCAAAGGAACCCTGGGTTCGTTTTCCCAACAACTCCAAGCACGTGAGCGGGTTTGTGAAGAATTTCGCTTCCCGAGGAGACTCTGCAACCAATCAGACTCAGTTTTCTATTAGAATGAAGGCTGAGTGTCGGACGAGTCATAACTGCGCAATATTACCTGAAGGCCACTCAGTTAACTATAAGCAAGGGGTTTGTGGAAAAGCAGAGACACTTGCAAACTGAGACTTGGCTCTCAATTCAAGAAATTAGATTTTCCACATGAAATGATAAAACTCGTCGTATATATTTGTGTCGCTAGTTTTAAACATTTTTACAGTGCTGGAAAAAGTTTTGGAAAAACATTTGGTGTTTTTGCACATTTTTACCCAAACACATGATTTATTTACAATGTACATATGAAGGAAATGATATCATGAGAACTCAAAATCGGACGTCATTCTGCATGAAAGAATGTAGTTATCCCAAAATAACCCATGACTCAAACTTAGGGCAATGTGCTGGCGTCATGTTCAGCAGCAACATTTTCTACTTTTTATTTTCCCTCCCGTGGCTCAGTTTTTCTTGACAATGCACTGCTGGGAGTTTACCTTGCTCCGGCTTGGCACGTGCTGTTCTCAAGGTTACTCAATGCACGAGAGCTAACTATAATCACAAGCGAAACCCGGCTAAAAGTGAACCCGCCCAACTCAGCCAACAAAAGCACCTAACAAAACAATATTCATGTTGACCTGAATATTATAGTCCCCGGCGCGCGCACGTCCTGGTCCTATTCACGCCACATTTATTCGGACTCTTGGACTGACTGAAATTAAAAGAGATCATATTCTTTTGCATTCAGGGAAGATTCACACCTATGCGTGTCATTTACGCCTATCATCTGTGGTCCGAAATCCTGACAAAGTGATGGTCGATTTTGTTTGGATTTATTTGCTTTGAAGGTCTACTCAAGTATGCTTTTTAATGATGGCAGCGGTGGGTTGAGTGGAAGGAACCAAGATTTAAAAAAATTACTGAAAAATTTTGACTCCTGTGTGAAATTGGTATTTATTTATAAAACTTGTTTACTTTTTGTCAAGGGATGGAAATGAAGGGGGGACTTTCTCTAGAGGAACACACTAAAGGGCAGACATGTAGATATCAGTACAAAACTTCAGAAGGTCATTTGTTAAAGTGAATGGGCTGCGTGACTTCTCTTGAAAAGAAAGCGAAAACGTTTTTCTATCCGTAACTCTAAAAATCTATTTATAACTCTGTAATAGTAAGCAGCGATTTTTGTACAGGGAGACGGGGCCTTAGCGGTTTCAACGAACATTAAGAAATTGTGTGGAGGACGCAGTGGTATAGTGGGGGGGGAGCAACTCCCCCTCCCCCCATAACTCTTGCTCCTCTCTTCCCCTCCCGCCCTCCTTTGAGAGAGCTGCTACCGGTAGCCTACGTCATTCATTGAGAGGAAAACGAACAGCCGCTGATTATAAACTACGCACGGTTTGCCGTCACACATGTTGGTACACGTGTATATTAAATCTCTTCCGGGTGGGAACATCTAGTTGCTGGAAATACATGTATATACCGAAGTTGTCTTCCCTCCAGTTCTGAATTACGCTCATCTGGTTTTGCTGGAAACAACGGATTTGACAAACTAGCTCTCTTTATACCCAACTATACAATGAAAATATTTGCAGCGTGTGTTCTGATGACGACAAGAGTTGCTCCCGTCGGTGAAAAACGTCAAGCTACTTTAGTCATACTGACGAGATATTGAAAGTATATTCAAAGACTAGCACACGACTGTGCTCGAAATCATTGGATGTGAGAGGTTTGGTCGTTATGACAAGAACTGTGCTCGAAATCATTGGACGTGAGGGTTTTGGTCGTTATGACAAGAACTGTGCTCGAAATCATTGGATGTGAGAGGTTTGGTCGTTATGACAAGAACTGTGCTCGAAATCATTGGACGTGAGGGTTTTGGTCGTTATGACAAGAACAGTGCTCGAAAGCATTAGACGTGAGGGTTTTAGTCGTTATGACAAGAACTGTGCTCGAAATCATTGGACGTGAGGGTTTTGGTCGTTATGACAAGAACTAGCTCCTGACAAGTAAAAGGGGGGGGGGTTCGATTTACCCATATTAGTTGGACACATTTTTTTTTAATTGGAGGATTTGATCATTAAAAAACCTCGATAGCTGTTGATTTCAACTATACTTTAACATCAATCTGTACTTCTAGATAGGGAAGCCTTTTAATTTAATAACCTCCCTATATGGTCCCTTTTATGGTCACAACTTCGTTTGACTCGGTAGTTTGTAATAACAGGTTGCTCCATGTACGACCTTCTCTTGATATTGCAATCCTAACTAGCAGCAGTGGATATACATAACCTTCAAATAATTCGTTTAACACCCGAGTACGATTCTATGACATAAAGAATGTCCTCCGGATTACCGTTGTGCATTTTTGGTCCCCGAGGGTTTCTTGGCTAAAAGGGGCACCAATAGAAGAAACAGAACTGACGGCTTTTTAAATGTCACCTCGAAACCCTACCCGCACAGTCAGACGTGTTTCTGATGTGTACGGAAGTGTAGATAACGTAAAATCGAATCTGACGCTTTCATTGATAATCACTTCGAATCCCATATACGGCCTCGTATACAAGTAACTTACCGGTAATTAGCTGTTTACTACTTTCACTGACCCCGTCCTCTCGCAAGGCAATGGTATGGTCGAGTATTTTACGAGCAATGTAAAGTGTAAAATATTGTAATGTAAGAAATAAGTCTCTATAGGACAAAAGAACTAAGCCGAATACTTTCTTAATACTTTAATTGTTACAAACTGTTTGTCTGAAGTCTTAAATTTGTTTTGTAATCATACCTGTGTATATTTACCATCTAATGTCCATGTTCACTCGCATTTTTGTTCCCTCCCAACCGGTGCAATATGTAAAGTACTTGTCACTTGAAAAGTACTTCACTGGATCAGTTTTCAACATTGTTCCCTGCCCAGCGGGCTTCAGTAATTCCCGCCTGAATGCCTGCACTGCAGGGATGTTTGATCGTCATTTCACGTTCTAATTTCAAAGTCCAATTAGCATGTAAGAAGAAGATTCGGTTCCCCGCCGTCGGTGCTCAGTGCATGAATGTGAAAACAAAACAAAACAAAACAAAACAAAAATAGGTTTCACATTCCCAAAGTGTTTACAGTTTTGCAGCTAAGTAGTTAACAATATTTAAATATTGCCACCGGCATCCTGAAAACATTAGGTTCAACTTTTTGTCGTGATGGAAACCTGTTGGAAGTTTGTCATAATTCGTTACGAAAAGAAAACAGAAACTGCGACTCATTTTTCACAAGCCAATTTGTATCGATATCTGGAGCCAAGTGTCTATACATGGAGGCCTTGAGGTGGCATCGCGCCGAGGCTTAACTTTATTTCAATGCATCGCGAATTGCTTTCACGACAACGTGATTTGTGTGATGTATCCATTTTTTTTTTGTGAAAAGTGTTCCGAAAACTGAACAATGAGGCCTTCGCAGTTGCACAGGATTTCTCCTCAACTTGAAATCGAAAGGCTTTGTCGAAATAAACCACGAACAAAAACAACTTGTGAGATTCAGTGAGACATTCTCACCACAGTTTGGGAAGATTCTTTATGATATCCCCTCTTCCGATAATAGTAATGTACATGTAAAATGAAGTTTATGGTTGACCAAACCCAAACTTGAATTGCGTTGGTGTTGAAAATCTTCGTAGTGAGGTTTGGATTTACCATGGCCAATTAAACACAAAAGAGGGTTGTATTTTTCAAACTGTATCACTATGGACCCGCTCCAATAGTATTGAAATTGCGGATTAGAGTAGTGTTGTTACTTCCTCCGAGACTCTGTGGGTTTGCATGCTTACAAATCACACAGAGACCACATGCATGATTGTATTCAAATCCCAGGATGGCATAATAGAGGGACGACGCGTCTGTAGTCAGTTCGAGGCCGAAAGATAAATTCTCCAACGAACCGTGTCTGAAATATTTCAGCCGTCGTTGCCGTGCATGGTTGTCTGGCGTTTGACGTGTTGCAAATAAGAAAATGCTTGAGCAAATTTACCAGCTAAAAACTCACCTACTAACGACTGGTCACGTACATGTGCATAGGATAGTTTGGCGTGTAGGATTTAGGTTAAGAAAGCTCACCTATTGTATAAGTGTTGAAATCGAATCTCTGTCCTTTTTTTTGAGCCTAAAAATTTGTTGATGTGCAGTCAAAATCAAGCCTACAAACATCAGGGCTGAGTGTAACAATGAGTTTTCAAGCAGGTTGCCAATCCAAGAATCATAACCTTGAGTGTGGCCCCCGGCTGGGGCGTAGCTAGGATTTTACTTGTGGGGGCACAAGGGGGGCACCAGCATCTTATGGGGGCACCAGCTTTCAGGAGTGTGACTTTTGGGGATAGCTTTTGTTAGCCTTGTTCAATATTCATTCACCCGTTTTTTTAGGGGGGGGGCAACGGGGGAACCAGGAATTTGTGGGGGGGGGACGTCCCCCAGGCCCCTGAGGCTACACCACTGGCCCCCGGGTCATTTCTATTCATCAAACAGACCAAGTTTTCGGACCCAAACTACCTGTTTTTTGGGCCCAATTCCGCCACTGTTGAGGCACATAATGAGTTTACCAATTCTGAATGTGAAAAGAATGAAAGCAAAAAGGACACACGAGAAGTGATCAACAGCATTCGAGAAAAATGCGCAAAAATCACACCTAAAATTAAAGCTGTTATGTTCAGGTGGGATCATCGCGCAAAAATCTAGTAAACGCCTCAAGAACATCTTCACCAGATAATGTGTCATGAATCCGCTCCCACAATGTGCAGTGGTGAGCAATGGCGGTGCTGCACAGTCTGTGAACTTCTTACCTTTCACCAACATTCAGCGAATTGAAATATCTCGTGCGCATGCGGTGTCGTCAGGGTGGCCGGCTGTCGCAAACGAGTGCGATGAATCATTATTGTCAACAAAGGTACAACACAACACCGAGCGTTAACCATGGTACGTGTATACCAAAGCACCTGGGCTTACCATGAATAGGCCCAGGCCCACCGCTGGCGCTCGACTCTCCAGCGCTGCAATTCTCGGTACAAGTTAGTCGCACCTTAACATGCACCCTTTTTTATCTTTGAAACGTCGCTGTATCGTACACAGGTAAAACAGAAGACAGAAGAATAGTGAGCAAGCCGTGTCTGGGTCCCGAGTAAGCCCGCAATATTTTCCAATGTCATTTTTAAGCTGGACCCGGTTGCCGAAAATTTCAGGTGTCTTCCCCTGAGTCAGAAAAGATTCCCCCTTACACCCCCTTGTCCGAAACGGTATGCAGAGCAACCTTTTCGTCTACTGCCGCCTAATACGTGTCAACTTGTTTTCAACCCATGAAGACCTAGACTTAGTCCCACACACAATTTCACGCGGCTTCAGTTAAACCTACCAACGAGTGCTATGCGGATTTTATATAACAGGTTTTGCCCTTACCCAACGTATATTAATAAGCACTGTATGCTCAGTGCTTGTCCGAGAGCTTGCGAGTGCTATGCGGGTCCACCAATGAATGCGACACTTTGTCATAATGATTACAGGTGACTTCTTTATAATGCATCGTGCTCTTTATTCGGCAAATTCCCTTGTCATTGTAACTGTCATCTTGTTTCTTGATACAGCCTTATTTTGAGCAGTTTGGATACATTGCTCCAGTGGAAGACGGTCAGCTTCAAGACGCCGAAGTTCTTCTCGATGCACTCCATAGATTCCAAGATATATGCGGCGTCACAAGGACGGGTAAGTTCGATGGATGGAGCTCTTTATAGCGCCTGGCCGTTGGGCAGCTCCGACTTTGGGATTTTCTCCACGGATATTTCCAACAGAATGGCATTTACGAAAGTCTGAAAATGTTTGTCATCTGTATTTACGCAGTCAGCGTTGATCAGTTGATCCTGAAGCAGAAAGACTAAAAGCGTGAGGGTTGTTCTTTTAAAAAAAATGGGCAAATTAAGCAGTTGGGTAAAGCTGTAATTTGAGTTTGGCCATTTGTAATAAAACTTGTGTTCATTTTCGTTGTAATTTTTCTAGATTAGTTAAGTTTTCGCAGGAAGTTAAGAATTCATGTTTCCAGTGATACATCGGTTGATGCGCTTCATTTCTACAATGTGATACGCTTCTCTTTGGCAAAGTGAAGTGACACGTTGAAGTACGTGTTAAAATATGGCAGTTGTCTAGAGCAGGTCCATAAGTACGTTTCGTTCAGTTGTTTTTCAGTCCTCAAAAGAATTCAAACATTACTTCTTTCTCAATTTTAAAACCAAAAAGGAAGCAAGATTTTTTTTATTCTTTAAATCCAATATACTGCGCATCTTCTCTCACTTCAAAGTAGTGTGACCTGGCTGAGCTGGGTCAGAGAAAAATAAATATGAGATCTGCTGTTACTTTAGTGGCTTAGCGGTCCGTGAGAAAAACAGTTTTTTCCTTTCACATTTTTGGTAAAGGATTATTTATAATCCTCGACGCGGCTGTGGACATTTGGCGGGCTATTGTCTTTTTTATCAACAGTGGAAACTGTTCACTTCTTTCCTTCTTCAAAAATGTGTTGGAAAAGATTCTCTTCCTTTCCTTTTATAAATTTCCGAACTTTTGCTGTCGTTTTCAAATCGAAAAGCAGCAAATCAAAAAGTATTAAGGAATCGACTGCACATGGACGGGAGATTAGAAGCCTCGAAATTCAGTGGCATATCCAGTGGAGGAAAGTCGCTCCCCCTGCGTATAAGAGACATACTGAAATTTAAAAATAAATTATTTCATGTTTAGAAATTGAATACACCAGCATTCTAGAAACGGTGCTACGAATTTCTTTGCTTTGGGAAGAATTCTCTGACGAATGAAAACATTGGGCGGTCGTTTTTGCAAAAAACTGTCTCCCCTTGGATCTAAACCTGAATACGTCATTGCTTATAGTTTGCTAAGTAAACTTGTTCAGCAATGGAAAAGGGTTTTTAAAAACGGATTGCCAATAATGCACACACGTGCGCATGGGGCCAAATAAACACCTGTTGTAAACTGAAAGTTATGAAGTTAAGATTCATGATTTTGTCAACACCTTTTTTTTTCTTTCTTTTTTTTTTTGGCTTTTTGATTTTTTCTAGACGGTAAAATGGACGAAGCAACCGCAGCGTGCTTCCAGCGGAAGCGATGCGGTAACCGTGATTTTGAGCCGGGCAGCCGGGGCAGTTCTGGACGCGGTCGCAAGCGCCGTTACTACATCCCGACGGAGGCCGAGTCGTGGCAGCCAGAGTCCACTCACATCACCTACGACATTGTCATGTACTCCGATGACCTCCCGCCTAGCGTCATCGATGATTCCATCAAGCGTGCTTTTGAGGTGAGGGGGTGGTGTGGATCTTGAGCACCCGGGAGTTTTCTGGGAAGCCACGCCGGCCAGTTTCATCAGTTTGGGGTGTCTCTGGTGCGGTGACAGTGTAAACCGCCTGTGAAACACCGCTCATAGATGATCTCAGAGTTGCTACTGAAATGTTAACTCAGCTGACTGGTGGTAGATTCCCAAAGTTGGCTGAACAAAACGGAGGGAAGACTTTGCTTCTCCCTATAAGAAATTCTCGGGTGAAGATTCATGAAGGCTCTCGACATAAGGCGGTGGTTGTAAATTTACCCCAGCGCCATTTCTTTTTCTCGACACACAAACACATATTTCATTGAACAGTCTAGTCTGGCATCGCCAATTTGCCATCAAAAGGACCAAGCAAGTATCAGCTACTGACTCTCTTATTCCCAGATTAAGTGGATTATTTTTATTGTTCTCAATTTTCCATTGAGGTTATTTGTTTCCCATAGGGCCTAGTCCATAAACTTTGTTTTACGTTTTATCTCGTTTGTTTTCAAGGCTGAGTCGATTTCCCTCTGTTATTTGTTAAATCTTGTTACTCGTATCTCTCCTCATCCCACTCCATCGTCCATACTCGGTCCAATTAAACACGCCTATTAGGCCCTTCTGGTCTTCAGAGCGATTTGAAATTTCAACCAAATTTAACCTCACAAAGATAAAGGACACCTTTGATTATTGCCACTGTTTGTTCGAACAGTTTAACTGTCTCTCTACTGGTTCATTTTGATTTTTTTTCCTTCTAAAGGTGTGGTCCAACGCCACAGCGTTGTCCTTCGAGCGCAGACGAGGCGGCCAGGTGGATATTACTCTCTCGTTTTACCCCACCATGGAGGAGCACGGCGACAACATGCCGTTTGACGGGCCAGGCCGGATTCTGGCCCACGCCTTCTGGCCGTGGAGTGAGGACCGTCTCAAATCTGACGTGCATTTAGATGAGGCGGAGACTTGGACGGCTAGGTCCTACTCGGGTAAATAGTTTATATATCATGCTGGGCACAAACTGTAAATCAAGAAAATTTAGCACTTCCAGTAATAATTGGTCAGTGGAGATACAAAAAATATAAATCCATTTTGATCCTTCGAGAAAATAAAGAGCCCATGATGCACTAACGAAGACTGTCAAATCCATTTTTATCTTGAGACTTCATGAAAAGTTAAATTTATGGAAAATTTAAACTGTTGAATAAAATTAGTCATAAGGGGACGAGTTTCCTCATAAAAATACTGTTATCTTGCTTTGTATAACTCTTCATTAAAAAGTAGTCCAAATTTGTTCGTCCCTTAAGTACGTTAAAAGCATTGGAATGGTGTTGGTTGTGCAGTGCGAGCAATTTCATTCCTTTTAAAGTATCAATTGATCATAAAAACAAAAGACCCCAAAAGATAAATAAGTTAAAAGTAAAAGTAAATCGAGTAAAAAAGCGAGATTTTGCAGACTGTATTAATGAAGTCTATTTCGTGTCACATTAAACCTCCTTTTTAAAATAGGGGCCAACTTATGGCTGGTTGCCGCTCATGAGATTGGCCACTCGTTAGGCCTGGGTCACAGCGTCATCTTCGGCAGTCTGATGTTTCCATTTCACTTCGGCTACGATCCCGACTTCACATTACACGAGGACGATATCAATGGCATACAGGCACTCTACGGTACTGCAATGTTCCACTGTCATTTTTACTGCCGGTACTTTCGCATTGTCGGCGTTACTTTACGGTCGACTAAATCACCACTATATTGGTATGCCCCATTCAGTACTGCAACACCCGTACTTGTATTTGAGTATACTTTCTGGTACACTTTCACTCCCTTGCTCGTTCCCATGGAAATGCAATGGACTATAGCACTGACACTATTACATGACAAAGTTTCAACGAAACAATACCGGGCACAAGATCCTTTAAGAGACAAGTCACCAGTAACAAAAGATACGCAACAATTGAAGGAATACCTTCGTTGCTGTTCATTTGAATAGCTTGCGACAATTACAAGTTCACATAGGAGGTCTTATGTTGGTCTTGTGATTGTTTTAAGAGGATTGGATTATACTAACTTTCATGTAAAGGATCAATACAGCATCTGTAGTTTTATCGTGTGAGTCACAAAATCTCCATCGATTCCACATCTGACCTACCACCGTTACCAATTTCCTTTTCTTTCTTCAAATACTTGACGGCGATTTTTGTTCACTGTTTCTCCAGGTGACGTTGTACCGACGCAAGTCACAGATGCCCCGGATATATGCCGCGTGGTGATGGACGCAGTAATGGTGGACGGATTTACATACATCTTTAAAGGTAGGCCCCAAGTGATATTTCAAATCAAGCCCCTTTCAACCGTGTCGCTGTTTTATAGTTTGGAATGACAAAGAATCAGTGAAACACGAATGCATAAGTTAGGATGATATTCTTCGGTCGTTCATTAGCAACTTCGTTACGAGTCCTTTTTGTAAATCCAAAATCGATGCCCAATCTCAAAGCACTGTTTAGCACATGATTCTTTGCCTAAAGGGTCTGTTATGAAGACCCATACGTGCTAAACTCGGTACAGTAAGATACTTTCCATGGACAAAATAATGTTTTAAAGAGTACTGAAGCAATTATGCGTGCGTTAGAACACCCTGGGTATGCTAAAATTGTTGCAGATTGTTTCTACATGAAGTAGAATCATGTTTCTGATCATCTTTTATAAGCAGTGCAATGACATCGGCCGCTGGTGTTCACACGAAAAGTGGAGATTTGATTTCTATCTTATTCTTATATCAGTTATGATCTCTTGCCTTTGAAGTATTTCTACGAACGCTATACATTTTTTTTCGTTGCAGGTGAATACTATTGGAAGATTTTCAACGGGCGACCAGAGCCCGGATTTCCACGGAGGATATCAGAACGGTGGCCCGGATTGGAAGGGAGCATCGATGCTGCACTCACCGTGAAAAATGAATACGTCTGGATGCCACACACGGGCAAAACTTACTTCTTCAAAGTAATACTTATGGCAGTGTTAAGCTGATAAAACTGAATTGCTCGTTTATCATCATCGCCAGCCCCGATTCCCCCCCCCCCTAATTTTTACAATATATGACGATTTATATTTTTGAAATGAAATTTTCACCTTTTTCAACTTTGAAGACTACATGGCACCGCAAAAAAATGGTCTGGTGTCTGTCTCTATGCTGTCGCAGAAGTCTTGCGCTATGTTCCTACGGTCGTGCGCTGGTCATTTATGCTTTACATGCTGTGGGCCAGTTTGTTTCACGCGGATCCGGATCGCGATCAGTGATGTGTTGCTGGTTCACTGACACCCAAACCCGCCTAATGGATGGAGCGAACCATCGATAGGATCACTGATCGAGATCCAGAGCGGTATGAAACAAACTGGCCTGCGGCGTGTCGTAGCTTGAAGCGTGTCTGACTTACGGTGAACTGTTAGCCGCCCCCCCATAGGATGGCAGTCCAAACATCAAAGGCCCTCCCCACCAAAAAAAATATGACTTTGAGTGATGATGAACAAGCAAATGATTTTGATCAACCTCTGTTAAATGAACCTTTGCTTTGAAACTACGTTGATATCATATGTGGTTGTTTCGAAGATCGGAAAAATGCAGATCAACTGTTGAAGCGAATCTTCATTTTGACCTCGTTACCTTTCCCTTGTTTCAAATTACAATTTTTTCACCTTTTTTTTCACCAACACGGCGGGCAGGGCAAAAATCCAAAATTAAATTAGGCTTTACATCTCTCCGACGCAAATCCATCCCTAGAAATACGACTTTTTCGTTTCAATATTCAACAAAAGGGAAACACTCTGTGATCACGGAAGTTAAGATGAAAAAATACATTCACCTTCTTTCTTTCTTTTTTAAATCAAAGGACCGGCATGTATGGCGGTACACTCTGAGCAGCCTCGACGAGGGTTTCCCCAAGGACGCTGCCGAAGAATTCCCAGGGTTTCCCTCGGACGTCCAGAAGATCAAAGGCATCTTCGAGATCAGCGGGAACGGGGAGACCTACATCTTCATAGGTAACTAGAAATGGCTGTTTTCTGCTCACGTGTTTGCCCACTGTTTCATCCACTGTGCCTCATTGAAGACCCTAGCATAAAGCCTTCCTTATAAAGTGATTTTTATGTGTATTTACACCTTGTAGATGGCGGCTTCTACGTGTACAGTTGGCTTGGTTTCCAAGGCCCCTATACCCTACAGGTTTTCAGTGGCGTTCCTACCAACATTGTTGGCGCAATTCAGTGGACCGACAACTACATCTATTTCTTCACCGACGACTTCCTGTATTACCAGTGCGGCCCCTGGAGCTTCACCGTCAGCCGCGGGTTCCCACAACACGCGCACGTGGACTGGATTGGTTGCTCAAGCGACTCGGCCGATAGCCTACGATTGGCTGGGACGGCCGAGACGTTGCAACATTCCGAGGGTCAGGATTTATTAACCGGAACTGGCTCAGATCGGTCGTCAGCGCAGGCCACCAGCACCTGGACGTTTAGCATGATTGCTCTCAGTTCAAGTGTAATAGCTTTGACATGAGTCGGCGTTCCTGATAGTGCAATTGGCGTGGCACCACAGCCTAGGCAATGCCAGCTAGTGGCAAGGGCCCAACTGCCTTGATAGCACAGGGATGTATCTTATGCTCAAGAAATATCTGTATACCAGGCCTTGCCATGGGCGTTGACAGGATTGTTGGGGTTTTTTTGGGGGGGGGGGGCAAAGACTCCTTGGTAGCAAACTGATATAACTGTTAATGGTTAACGGCGGAACGGGGCCAATTTCAAGGTATGTTGAAGCAAATTGGTCATTTTCGTCCCTTTCCTCCATTTTTGGTTTCTCTCGCTTTTTCCCCAGCACCATGCCTTCCTCCCCGCCTAGCCTACCTCAGGTCTCGCCCCTGTACCCTTCGTCTCATTTTGAACGCCCCAAAAAATGGCGAACCAGTTGAAATAGGCACAGAGGCGAAGACATAGCATGATTACTTTAGCATCACCCAAAGCATATTTAGAGCCGTATCTTAATAGATGTACTAATTTCATGAAAAGTTATTATTGGGGCGTGGTCGGCTGACGAGGCCGGTTAATACAACAGGTGGAATATACACACTGTGCCAAGGACCTACGAAAATTTGGAGACCAATCAGGAATTGGAATTCCTAAGAAACATTTGAAGACCTACAAAAGTTATAGTGTACCACAAAATACATACACTCTTACGCAGATAAAGAAAAATGTTTCCTAAAAAGTTTATTTTTTTTCTTCAGAATTTTTGATTTGGAGGAACTTTAATCATAGCTAGTTTCACAGCTTTCTAACAGTATTGCTGACCAGCAAACTCAAATTGATGTTGGTATACCATAAAAACTCCACATCCGGTCCTAACTGTATACTGCAGACATTATAGGACAGACTATCGTGGAGCATCGGATGAACGAATCCGTTTCTAAATTGGTATCTCCGAGTAACACATAGAGAATATTAGACTTCGACACTTACCGGTACATTAGTACAGTATATGAATGATAACGTTCTTACTTGAACGTTGGCTTAAATGCAAGTGGAAGGTTCGTACGAAAGCCTACTAATGGCATATAAAAAAGTAAAGTATGCATTTTCTAAAACTGAAGTACCGGTGAAGTGTTTCAACTTCGTTTTTATGAGATTCTTTTCCGAAGTTAGATCTTACCAAATAGGTAATTTGAAGTTCGTTTTTACGAGATCGATCTTTAGATATATATATAAAAAAGGTTTTTGAGGAATACATTTTCAACTTGGTTTTATAATATATTTCTCAAGGTTATTTGTGAAGATACACTTTTTTCAAGTTTTGTTTTAGGAGACTTTCGTTTCGAGATCTAATTGTTAAAACATTTTTATGTATGAAATATATTTGTAAAGTTTAATTTCATGAGAAATATTTTGAGATCGCACTGTGTTGTTTAAACGACCTCTCGCCTGAGAGCCAACGCCCTCAATTCCCCAAACGCATTTCGTAAACTTTACACATTCAGAAAACAAGTCTGAAAATTTATATTTTTCTTTTTCAAGGCATACACCTCTTAAAACGACTTTCCACCCGAATAGAAATAATTTCCACCCAATTAAAAATAATGTCCCAAGAATAATTTTCGTTAAAACGACCTTGGGAAATATTATCTCGTGAAAACTAACTTGAAAAAAAAATCTGATAAACTAAAAAATGCATTTGTACTTCACTTTTAAAATGTGTATTTCATAGCATTATGGGATTTGGTATGGAAAAGTGTGAATTGCACATAGCCGCATGAGACAGTTGACCACTATGACTTGCCAACGAGGTTAGGAGGTTTTTTCAAAGCGGGTTTTTATCTCGAGTGACTTTAATATAACAACTGTTGCGCTGCGAATAACCTTTTTCACGTCTATACTAATGGTCTAAGGAAAGTCTAAACCCAAATGTGGCGTCATCATAAAATCTAGCCAAAGATTAGAATACATTGATAGGTTTGAAAATTTCAGAATCTTTGCGAAAATAATTGGAATTGGGAGACGAAATGCCGACCTGTTTCTAATTTGTGCGCCACCCTTACATGTACGAGTGTAGATACAGGCAAATTAGATAATATTGAAATAATTGTGTCATAATAGTGTATATACAGAATTTTGTTGAATACTTTTAAGAGTTTATATCTAACTTTAGAAGGTTCAGAAAACTTACATTTGCAATAAAATACGAACAACTTGCAATGCAACTTAGTGAGTTATGATATTGCACACCTTTTTTCAAATACATGGACAGCATTTTGAGCCAACTGAAAGGACAATATCGAGTTCAAGAAGCCTCATATACAAGACGATAACATAGATAAACCAACAGCAGCCACAGAGAAATAAGAATGGAAAATATGCCCATTCGTACATTAGTTATGTGTAACGTTTGCTTTTTCATTCCATTAGGCTTCGTGCTCTGTAAAAAAATGTTTTCAAACTACATAATATATTAAATTAAACTTGTGTTCATTATTCAAAATTACAAAAACTATGCGAAGTTCACAAATAAGGTTCATGTGCATTTGTTGCCACGAAAAAGCTCTTAAATCATATGTGACATTTTAATAAGACACACAGACTCAACACGAAATACAGAAATCACTTGCAAATAAGTAAGAGAAAATGGATTAGTTCTTCAATTTCGAATACAACAAATAAATATTCCCTTTCAGCAAGTACACTTGCAAATTGGTTGTTTTTGTACATTTTGCCTCAGTTTTTAAGAATCTAACAGATTGATGTGTTACAAGACAGCTACATCTGACAGATAAAACCTTTGGTTTAACATAGTTTCAAAAGCCAACATACTATCCAAATACTGAGATCTAAAAATGTCAAGTGCATATTGAAACAAGTTGGTATGTGCTTTGCTTGCTCTCTAAATCTGAAAATATACAACACTCCTGTTTTTAACCCAATGTAATGTACAGAATTAGGATAAGTGGACAACTTGATTGTCAAAGTTTACCATACTGGAAAATAAAGCCCGAAACGATTTTTTTTCTTACAAAGTCTCCCCTTCATCATACTCACCACCAATGCAGGATTCATTCTAATGAGGCATACGTAAAAATAAGAACCCGGACTGGCAACGTGTCCTCTAACAGCAATCATGACCAAGCAGTTAGGAGAGATCTATCGAATGCATTGCTATGCTCACAGCATGTACAGGAGGCGTTTTAGTGAGGGATTGATGACCCAACCATCAAGTTTCCAATCCAGGGCAAGAAAATCCATATCCTCGACTTGCTCCTTTACCACCAGGCTCTCTTGGTCAATTGTGTCTTCAGTTCTGCATGAGAAAGGAAAACCATGAAGGCTTTTAAAACCTGCAGTACAGAGCTCTGGCTGGAACAATCTTGTGACATTAATGAAAGACACATGAAACTAATGCCAGTTGCTTTGGAAGTGAAGCTACAGTGTTATAGTCAGGTAATCGAATGTCCACCTTAGGACGAGCAAACATCATCCAGTATTTGACTTTCCATGGAATCAATTAACAGTGAAGTAATAACGTATCAATCTTTAATGCATCCTGGTAAAGTTGCCAACTGACTTTACAGTTGAGAGCGTTTGAACTTCTTTTTTCATTGATCCTCATCGACCCTCAAACTTCATAGAACAGAAATAAAGCCAATGATATCAGGTTACTGCTAGGACTAAAATGCTGCAAATGATTTTTAGTGTGTAACAATATGAAATTGAGATTCTATCTGAAAATTTACAAAGAATGCAATTCCGACAGTACTGTCTACAAAAATCCTGTTCCAAACATATAGTTACTTTATTTTTGTCACTTCAAATTAATTCATTTTGTTCCGTTTGAATTGTCGGAGCTTTCTATTTCCCATGTTCACACATAATCGCTGTAGTGTGACCGTTCCAGAAGAGAGCAAATGGCACAAGAGTTTTTGGACCAAAGTGGGTGAAACTGTCTGCCTCAACCAGTTGAAGGGCATCTTGAATCTGATCTGTGTTCACATCCACCACAGCCTCAAAGACAGCAGTGTTAAACTCCTAAAATGAAGAGAAATCTCAAAGTTTATGTATATGATCCCCATCATTCAAAAGAATACCGAAGGAAGGAATACATTTTTGACAAGTACAAGCTCTAACTGTGCTGAACTCGAAGTCAAGTTTGCACAATGCCTATGGAACTCTGCCAACTATCAGATAGCCTAATCAGTTCAATTTATTCATTTCAAAGCAAAATGTAACAATTGCTCATTTAATAGCCAAAACTTGCAGGAAAATGTTTTGTTTTTACAAAGTACGTGTATCTGTGAATAGACAAAACGCCAAACTTATATCAAAAAAAAATTGAAGACGATTCAAACATATCCTGAATTTTTGGCGCGTATTAAGCCTGTTTTCTGCAAACAGCTCCACAACATTACCCGGAAGATTCTCAAGTTCACCACCACAGTCTTTGTGTCAAATGCAAATATCAATCAATATCAATGTTAAACGTCCCATCCTTTAAAACAAGGTTGTGTTTGCTACACACATGCAGCTAACTCACAGGTAACTAAACTTTTCTTTCGATGGCAGAACCTTGAAAGTGCAGTGTAACAGGTTCCACCTACACAGGACTGAACTTTTCACATTATTAAAGCACATTATTGCGAGGCTGAATTTTCCATTTATTTCCTGGTTCAAACTATTCACATACACAAACAAGACTGGATCCATTAAAATACAGCGGAACGAGCAGGGCTATGGCCCCCTCTGTCCCTTTGTAGTCCTGTATTTCAATAATCTCTATCCGCAACTACAGACACACCATCAGCTACAACCACAGTGAATCAATTTATTACCTCACCGCAGGTACCAGTTTCACAGCTAACATTTCCTGACCGAGGACTGGATAATAACTCGTTTGAACTGCATATGTTCTACAGAAATTCAGGTATGAAAGGAAGGGACTTCAAGACTAGGACGTCAAGATGAACATTTCTAGGTTTGCTTTTGTAAATGTTGAGAAACTCTTTAGACTGTATTGACACATATAGCCAACAATTCACCTGCGCGTACAAATACTATATGATGTTTACACTTCTTTC